>JAECUM010033155.1:0-53954 GCA_016617855.1 Megalonaias nervosa
TACTCTTCCTCATTACCGACTTTAGTTTTTATTTAATATGTTATGTAGTTACATGCTTAAACATAAAAAATAATAGTCGACACGGAAGCGTAAAGGAGTTAATTGACGTTATCAATGCAGGTCATGTTGTATGAGCAACCAGGAAAGAACGGTGACTCTTTTAGCCCTTTTTTGAATTTGAACGTACCACTGACTCAGATTGTGACATAACATGTATATACATGTCATACATGTATAACTTACTTGTATCGTGTAATATAGTGGTTATATTGCCACACTCACGATAAAGGGTTAACGATCCACGGTCAATTTATGGAACGTTCAGTAGAGAGTACAATTATCCAGAAAGCTGTACAACAAAACTCATGGTATCTATTATCGTGTACAGCAACAACACACTTTGATCGCAAGTGGGAATATGTCGCAAAACGTGTATTCCTTCCGAGTCACTACCCAAACATGTAGTCCCAGTCTCATTTAGGTCGTTTATTTTTATTCTCTCATTTACGTAGTGATACATGAATTAAATTAACGACAAAACATGGCTAAATTAATATATTTTAAAATATATCGCTCAAACAACATTGAACAATCAAAAGTTAGATTATTGTTATTAATTACCTTTAAAATTACTACCCCAATTTCTAAGCATGGCTGACATGTAAGTGCCATATTGTTAGATAATGTTAGCATTAGTTTTAAATTCAAAGTCAAAATTAACGAAGAGAATAGCTTCCTTTGCTTTGATGTTTGAGGTGACTGAATTATTAAGGCAGCTTCTTATTAGAAAGAGATCACCCACGCCACCCGCCCCTACGTTTTAATTTCTTTCGTGGATACTCGATTGTGGTAAAAAAAAAAATGCATTTGATTACGACTCTATGGTCCTAAACTAAGTAACAGGAAGAAGTGAAACTGACAAGCTAAGTAAGTCAACAATAAATATCTTTTTTCCTAAGAGTACAAATTTGAAATTCAAAAGAACCTTACAGAAGTGTGAATTAAATCCCAAATAATCCATAATGTTCTGCCACAAGTCCAAAAGCGAAGTATGTTCTTGATGATTTCCTAAAATCTTCCATGCACTGATGTGTCAATAGTCTTGAATGTGCTGATGTTCCAATAGTTTTGATGTTTCACAATCATGTAATCCAAAATGTCTTTGAATGAATTCACAATAATCATAAAGTAGTGTTTTAGTCCAAAAGGTCAATGAGTACTTTGTAATTCCAATGAATAATTTAAATCAATGATTCCCTACAAATGATATCTGAGCACAACATTAAATTATTCCACAGACTGAGCTTAAAATAGGAATGAAGAATTTGTTTCCAAAACCTACAATTATACTACATCCACTTTACTAAAGCCACAACAGAATGCCCAGGATGTGGGTCATTTTAAATGTAAAAGATTTCATCAAATTCATCAAGTTTATCTCTTCAACTTAAATTTTAATAAACCTCTTGTTTAACATTTATAATCGTGACAAAAATCAGAAAAACTAAATATGACATTAGGTAGACCAAAACTATACTCTCAATCACCGACAAAAGTGAAGCACATAATGTAAATTACATATACATAATAATTTATAAAGACAACTGTACTTCTTGGCAAATAGAAACAAGAGTTGGTAAGCTATTTATCTCTTACGGTCTTTTTATTATGGTATGTTGAAGAGTGAGAAAATCAGCACAAACTGTGAATTCTATACTGCTTCTATTATGATTCTGTGAAATTTTATAGCATCGCCCATCTTCACTCTACTGACGAGCTGACGTTTTGAGGCGAATTATATGTTACTGGTGCGGTAGGCTTCCAACACTGCGAAAGTCTCTCAAACTGTCGCTCACCCGCTTCCCGTGAGATGCATTCATGTCACATACATCTATTATTCATCATAAGATGTCGAATATTGACTTGTTTTAAAGGACATAAGCTATGAGTCTGAACGGAGATTTCGCCCGAAACGTTTAGGAGTTTTATATTGGTCATTTTGGAACTGACGAACATATACTTCTATGTCGACAAGGAAGCGACAAAACATACACACGCATGCAGTTGTTGCTCTTGAATCTTTGGATTTTTTTCCCGATAAAATGGTGTTTGTTCTAATAACTTTGCTAGTGATAAGTGATGGTAATTATGTGGGATAGTATTTGTGTATGTATTTGTACGGATAATTTCATTTTACTGGTGCACGTAAATATATAAGCTTTTCAATAATTTAGCTATTTTAGCAGAATATAATATACTTTTTTACTAAGCAGTTGAATGCAGTGTCACATATTCCTGCGATTAGACTAGAGCGCGTTTTACGATTAATTTCTTCTCACTCTTTTCGAATTTGCAAATTGTAATTTCGCAAATCTCTCTCTCTCTCTCTCTCTCTCTCTCTCTCTCTCTCTCGGGCCGATGATAAAGATAATAAAGATATAATTGTTTGTTTTCATTAATGACACATGTGTATGGTTTATATTCTGAATAAAATAATGCTTTAGATTAAATATCGACTTTACATCCCTGATGTTTGAATTCAGTGTCGCAGATTTTGGAGATGTGTAAGAACACTTGCACCCTATCGGATAACTGCTGAAGGGCCTGGGACTTAACTGTACTTTAGATTCCAAAGTGTTGAAGTTTGAGTACGGTTTGTATGCTCCGGCACCTGGGTTAATCCAAATCCAGCGTTTTAAAACGGTCGCATCATGAAATAAAATTTCACCGGCCCACGATAAAAGTGCGCTTATAAATAAGTCTAAAATCTAAAGTCTAAGACAAGATCTACATTGTATGGGATCATGTGCTCGTTGATCGTTTTCTTTCGGCTATATCAGAACGGCCTTTTCCGGTGTTAATGAACATTTTCTAGGGAAAGAAAATCAAAACGTTGCACGGAAGTAATAAAAATGGAGCATGGTGTATTACATTACATTCTTTATTTTCAGAAAAAAGTTGTTAATGGAAATTAAGACGGAGAAAAAACAAATGAACAGTTTAAATTTGGCTACATTTTGAAAGAAGACTAAAGAAAAAAACTTCTAACAGTTATCAGACGCATGTTTGCACATTTTACTATTTATAGTCTCTTGTGACATATTGCTTTATAGCTCTTTCGTTTCATCCCGGATATTTATGTGGCCATTTACTTCGTACCAATTCAAAACAAAGATAGGTTAAAATTCAGAGCTCGACTGCAACTGTCATCGCTTCCATCGCTTTCAGAATCGTTTCATTATACATTTCTAACTTTCATATATGTATTGTCTAAACAAGTTTTTTCTTCTCCTCTTATTATTCACGTGGCCCAGAAACATAATGCCCAGGAGCAGACAAGACAAGGTCCTCCTTGGCGCTGCCGGAGCAGTGGGAGCTTCTGTTCTAGCTTGGAGAACACTGTTCCCATGGATTGCATATGACATACAGTACCTCAGAAATGGTATACCTGCCATCCTGCACATCAGAAGAAATGCACTGAAGGGCAGGTTTTTGGTCGACATGTTTGAGGATGATGTTCAGAAATCTCCCACCAAACCGTTCATTATATTTGAAGATAGGGTTTACACGTATGACTTTGTGGACCAACAGGCGAACCGAGTGGCCAGTATTGCCCTCCAATGGAACCTTAAAGTTGGCGAAACAGTGGCCATCATGATTACAAACGAGCCTGCCTTTATCTGGACATTTCTGGGTAAAATGTCGCCGCTAATATTAGTCTGAAACATTCGGTCACTTCCTTTATAAGGAGACGTGGCCTATAGCAAACGTAAAGCGAGGTAACATTCGGTCACTTCCTTTATAAGGAGACGTGGCCTATAGCAAACGTAAAGCGAGGTGTATGCTCCAAATGAATAAGTTTTTGGGTATTAACTTGTGTCTTTGTTAATTAAGAATTGAATATATTTGCTATTACGTTCTTTTGGAACTATTTTAGTAAATAAATTTATCATCTTGCATGATTAAAAGCTGGTTATATATAACAGGTCTGAACTGAAGCCAGATTTCTCGTAAAATTCACTTGACGTTAAAATTGAACATGTGTGCTACAGACATAAGAATTTACAAAGATTCACTTAGAAAAGAATATTAGGTATTCGACAGACAAGCAAGTCTTTTCTTATCGTTTCGTCTGACTGTCCCTCCTTTAATCTGTTATATTTGTTTTTAAATTAAAGGGTGATAGCACTAAAAGTATTGCGGCCGAGAGAACAAAGTTGTTTAAAAACACTTCATAATTATTATTTGTATTATTTTATAAATTATATAATTTTACTATTTTTATTTATATTATTATTTTATCAATAATATTTGTTTTACTATTGTTCTTTTTTAAAAAAATTATTAGTTTGTTTCAAAATTAAACATATTTTGTGCATTTCTTGAGTGCAATTCAAACTTCATCGAGTATTAATACGACTCATGAAAAAGACATAAAATAAAATAAAGCATAATAAAACTGAAGTCATATAATACAACAGTTACTGAGTTCATGATGTACGTTGGTATGAACATTTATGAGTTACCCTTAGTGCGCATACAATGACATCGTATCACATTTGTAAAATCGCTTTCACCACTCTTCAATCTAACTGATCATTATAGGTCCCTAAAGGGGCCAATGCTTTCAATCATGCATAAATATGAAAATCCAGTCTGCGCGTTTATTATTACAGTTTTGTAAATGGTATGTTTTAAGGCCTACAGAAGCTTGGAATAGCTGTGGCATTCATCAACTACAACATTCGAGGGCAACCGCTGGTCCATACCATTCGGGCATGTGCAGCCCAAGTTCTTATACTGGGACAGGGTAACTCTCTCTCTCTCTCTCTCTCTCTCTCTCTCTCTCTCTCTCTCTCTCAGGTGTCTTATTTGAACTGCTCATTTGATTTATGTAACTTCATCCAGGTCTTGAGCATAGCTCTTCAACAATCTTGGAACGACATTTATAAGCAATAAACATGGTAGATATTTAGTGTAGACCCCGGGTACCCAGCGGTCTAAGGCGCTAGCCTTTACAGATCACCTACATCGTACTTTTGTCCGTGCGGGTTCGAGTCTCGGCTAGGTCTGCGTGGATATATGAAAAAGCTTGCCAGTAGCTTACTCGTGAGTTGGCGGTTCTTCTAAGGGTCTTCATTCACCAAATATGCTGGCTGCCAGGCATAGCCTATCATGTGCTGAAAACTGACGTTGAAACCACGAATAATCATGTTATGCACAGTGAACGCTTTTTCTTATATTCTGTCGTGTCATCCTTAAACATATGCCTTTGTGAAATCGTGATTTTTTTTTCCATTCCTCTCAAATATATTCACATGTTAAAAATAACTTTAATTTGTTGGGGTTTTTTTCTAATTGTTTGGAGATTTTTCGAAAATAAAATGGATGTTTGCGGTTCTTTTGAATGCCAGTTCGAATCGGTCTGGGAAATAAATTTTTCTTTAAATATAGCTTTTGTCTTATTTTCTCACGCTTGTCTACACAGAACAAAGATCATCAAAAATACTTTGGTAAATTTGTTTTTTAAACTTCAGTAGGTCATTGCTGATCACTGTCGGTTCTCGGCTGATTCTGTGGAAGCTGCAAGTATTAATGCTAGTAATATAATTCACTTCTGATTGTAAATTTATCCCCATTTACAGAAAATGAGATCCTGGGTTCCGTTGAGGAGGTATATTCAGAGTTGCAGAACATACCTGTTTACGTTCAAGGATCGTTACAGTTACCTGAAAGACGTTACCTTCCATGGGATATTTTAATGCAACAGGCTCTTCCCTCTGGAGTCTGCAGAACGGCACGTGCTAATGTCACTTTGATGACGCCTGCCTGTTACATTTTTACATCCGGGACTACAGGTCATATATATTTTATCACTCCTTCTGTCTGAGATGTTAGGAAATAAGCTGTTTATTGCTTTGAAAAACGATTTAACACAATCATTTCATGCTTCGAGATGTCTTGCTTATTAAAATTTCCATCTTTTAAAACCAAAATGATAGAATAGACATGGGGGGAGGGGAGGGATTCTTCCAGTGAAATTGTACAAAGAAAGTTTCACACATTTTTGATTGATTAATTCCCAAACACTCAATTCTGCTGGCTCCCTTTTTGCATTATTTGGTTCCTTTTTGCATTATTGGGCTGTTATTGCTTGTCCAGATTAAGCCATTAACAGAAATACCAAGTTACAGTTTATGCGGTCTACTGGAAATCTATTTCAGAAATCATGGGTCCAGTGGTCGTGTATTTGTTTCCATGCTGTTTTAGATGTGTTCCCAGCTAATCTAGGGTGACTGGTCAACACATGTATTACAGTGATGCAACGTCCAGCTGGTTTCCAGTCGAAATACAAAAAGAATATGCCACATTTGATAAGACTACTTACTCTTTTAATGAATAACGAATAAGTACTCATTGTCTAGTTCTGTTTCCCTCCGCTTTAAATTAATATGCAAGTCTCATGACGCTAGGGTTGTATAGTATTATGCGTGTTGACCCATACGATTCGAGAAGAATGATATATTATTAATCGATAATTTAACGTGATGTCGCCATTGTCATTGATTGGAAACCCCGCTATCTGGCTCATTCGAGAAGGTGATTTACTCGATTTGTATTGCTTTAAGCTTTTGACCGTGATAGTGAATAAAAAAAAAAAATCAAAACACAAACAAACCAACAAACTAATGACCCGCGGTCTGAGTCTGAGATGAACTAGCGCCAATCTGGCTGTACTCACCAGCTGATTCTGACTTCGTTTATACATTGTAACAAATGTTAATAAGAATGGTGTGATCTCTGTCTCTCTTTTTTCTCTCTCCGCTCGATTGAACCTGCTGTCATCTTGATTTTACATCCTTTACTTAATTATGGATAGCAAATTATAGCATGTTTGTGATAATAATAATAATAATAATAATAATAATAATAATAATAATAATAATAATAAAATTAGGTTTAAATCGCTGATGAAAATTGCTTGTCGTGGTCTATACATAGCCATTTTGTCTTCTATTTTTACCCATGATGCCGTAGTGAATTTTATGTTAGGTCCATTATATTTGACAGTCTGTATGCCCTTGTGTTTCTCCAGGTTTACCAAAGCCTTGCGTTATAAACCAGGGAAAAACCATATCTAGCTCCGCCTTCATCATACTCGTGCAATGTAGAGAGGATGACGTCATATACACGACCACACCTCTGTACCACAGCGCAGCTGGCTTAATCGGTTTGATGGGCACAATTGGGACGGGTATAGTGTTTTTCTTATCCATTACACATGTGAATTATAGTTTGTTCATATGTGAAAGTTTTGTACGATATGCCTTTCTCACATTCCTACTTGCGTATGATTATTTTTTCCATTGTATTACTACGATGGTTAATATCCCTATCTTTCATCACTTGACTTTCTAATGCAATCATACTTAATGTAAATTGGGAACATTCCATGATTCCCATCACCACTTGAGCATTCCTTCACAATAATCAAGATAAACATCCATTGCAATATGTTTACATCCTAAACTATGCAGTGGTTGCCAGTGGTGTACTAAGGGTAAATGGCGCCCGGGGTGACTATGAAGGCCCAAATGGGTTTGGGCGCCATAGGGCCTCTGGTGCCTCTGGTGCCCGTGGTTTTGGCGCACCAAGACTTCTGGCAACCGCCCCGTCCGCACCCCCCCCCCCTTCGCACCCCCAATTAGTACGCTACTGGTGGTTGTGGGTACTTTCCCCGCAAACAGGACGTTTTGTTTTTGTTTGGTTGCAGTAGCAGTTTACTGAACATTAGCACAATAGTGAATATATGGTGCCAAATAAAGGCAGATGTTTGAAAAATGTACAAGGGAAATGCAATTAAACCCTAGGGAGATATACCTTTCCAAATATAACAGCGAAGTACAAAAAAAATTTAAAATTTAAAAACCGTAAAAAGGTTTTATTATTCAATTAAATGTATTAAAAAAAAAAAAAAAAAAAGATAAAGGATCACATGTAAAATCCTTAAACATGTACTAAAAATTTCTTGTATAAACCGCATTCCCTTAAAAAGTCCAAGATTTTCAGATATTGTACGTCTCACTCTGTTCTTCTCTGATTGAAGTTGTTCCAGGTGCTGATTTATTAGTCCCGTTTTTCGAGTTGGAAAAGCCGTTGTTGATATTTTAATTTATTTAGTTCATCCTCTCGCGATAATTTATGAAATAAAATAAATCCTCGTTCAAAACCGAATCGAGAACTGTATCATTATATTTTGCATGTCTCGTACAATCTTAGAAATAATAATAGTAGAAATATGTTTGAGCTGTTCACATTGGTATCATGATCACATAACACGTCGTTTCCTGTGAAGATGCTACCTTCACGACAAAAAACAGTGCCAATTTCTTCTCTCCAAATAAATTTAAGAAAGAAAAAAAGAAATCTTTCTCTTTCAACCTTATATTATTCAGGGGCGACAATGGTGCTTAGGAGGAAATTTTCAGCAAGACATTTCTGGGAAGATTGCAGGAAGCACAATGTCACGATCATCCAGTACATCGGGGAGCTTTGTCGATATTTATTGAATGTTCCAGAGGTATGTATTATATCCGATCACATCGATAACAGTTTATTTCTATAGGGTTCAATTTATATAGTGAATTGCCAGAACGGAAGCTGGTACGAACTTTCCAGTCCTTGCAATATCAAAAGTCTAGAACAGACCGATCGACATACTGGAATACCAAACGTCTAAAAATTAATGATCGATTGACACACTGGAATATCAAGAATGTGTAAGTGGCATATCGACGCACTGGAATATCAAGCGTCTGTAACTGATCGGTCGATACACTGGAATACCAAGCGTCTACAACTGATCTATCGACACACTGGAATACCAATCGTCTATAACTGGTCGATCGATACACTGGAATATCAAGTCTTGATCTGACGTAGCGACACACTGGAATACCATGCGTCTATAAATTAATGATCGATCGACACACTGGAATACCAAGCGTCTATAAATTAATGATCGATCGACACACTGGAATACCAAGCGTCTATAAATTAATGCTCAATCGACACACTGGAATACCAAGCGTCTATAAATTAATGATCGATCAACACACTGGAATACAAGAGTCTATAAATCAATGATCGATCGACACACTAGAATACCAAGCGTCTATAACTGACCGATCGACATACTGGAATACCAAGCGTCTATAACTGACCGATCGACATACTGGAATACCAAGCGTCTATAACTGATCGATCGACACACTGGAATACCAAGCGTCTATAACTGATCAATCGACACACTGGAATACCAAGCGTCTTGATCTGACGTATTGACACACTGGAACACTGGAACTGACTGATCAATACACTAAGGTAACATGAGTCCAGAACTGATGTATCAATACACTGGAGTATCAGTACTCTGGAACTGACCAATCAACACGTTAGAGTATCAAGAGTCCAGAACTGACCGATTGACACACTGGAATATCAACGGTCTTGAACTAACGTATTGACACACTGGAATATCAAGAGTATAGAACGGACGTATTGAACATTGTAGTATCAAGAATGTGGAACTGACCGATCAACATATGAAGTAATAGAAGTCTTGAACTGACGTATCGACACACTGGAGTATCAGTAGCCTGGGACTGACGTATCGACACACTGGAATATCAAAAATCGTGAACTGACGTATCGACACACTGGAGTATCAAGGGTCTAGAACTGACGTATCGACACACTGGGGTATCAAGAGTCTAGATTTCACTGCTCATTGTTTTATTTTTTATTCCTGTAAATTCACTGTTTTACATTTGATAATAGTGTCAGGTAAATTAATATTAGTTCAAAGTATTTGATGGCAGATCATCAAACAATTCTGCTTCGACAAATTTCGGTCTAGCCGCATTTAGTTATTGATTCGCACATAACACACATTACCATTAGCTGCACTGGTCAACGGACCCTTGGCTTTGGCAATATGTTAAAGTTTGACTTTCGGGCAGTCGGAGTCAAAGCTCCATCAATTACGGACTCCTACTATCGCTGCGATTGATAATAAAATAACCACAACAGCTACTACTACTACTTACTACTACTACTACTGCTGCTACTGCCCCCACAACTATTGCTGACTTTTGTATCAGGAATGCATCAGTTAATGTCTTTTTACTCTTGAATATCCATTATTGATGATCGAGTTTTATTGCATATGGTAAATGTTCTTTCACGTAGGAAAAGTTACTTTATAAAGAGCCCATTTCAGATAACCATGAAAGTTATGCAATTATTTTGAACTGATCATGTTATCAACTCTGGGTTGAACAATTCCACCTGAATAATTTAAATAAACTTCTGATACAATTGTTTTTACTAGACTCGGTAAATATGCACATTTTTCACGATGCAAACAAACTACTCTTAAGACATAACAAGTAAACACATTTTTGTTAAAATTCCATGGCATGTAATATTGACTCATTTCAATACTGATAAATGTCCCTACAAAATCTTATGGCTCTAATTTAAAAAACAGAGTCCAGAAGATGGGACACACTGTGTCCGAGTGGCCATCGGAAATGGACTTAGAGTGGATATTTGGAAGAAATTTCAAACCAGATTCCGGGTGCCAAATATCTGTGAATTTTTCGGGGCGACCGAGGGACCGACTGCAACCATAAACGTGTCCAATAGAATGGGATCATGCGGCCGGATGTCACCCTTTCTTGTAAGAAATTCTTCAAATGCATAGTCAATTACTTTCACATGATACGGGCCAGAGTACTTTTGCTATTAAATGCTATCCAACTTTAAAATTCTCGAAAACCTGATTTCACTAATTTAATCTACAAATATATTACATTAAATTTTAATTATCACAGTTACTCTTTGAAATCTATTTTTAAATGTTGCTAGTTATTGAATTGCGCGTTATTAATTCAACTAGTGTCTGGTGCTACGTTTTTTATGATCATCGATTGAAAGATGCAGCGACTGAGAGAAATTATTCCTATTCTGCCTCTCCAAACTACTTCCACTGAAATGAAACTTATGTGGTAAACATAATCTCAAATGGGCAATGATTTAATATTAAATTTATACAATTCATTGAATAAATTCCAATTTTTGTTCGCCAAGCATCGCAAAAGCCGGAAAATATTCAACTCGTTTTATAAATTTAGTATTAAATCATCAACCATTTGAGATCCTCTGTTAAGTAATGATGTACTTATAAGCTTAGGTATCAACATAAGACCAGTCAATTTTTTTATGAGCCGATATTAACTGCATCCAAGCTGACCAATGTCCTCGACTTTATCTTGACCTATTTCCACAGGTATAGTGCCTGGGGAACACGTGGGAACGGCATTCCTTTATTTTTTGCGCTCGCCATTATCCACCCCACCCCCACCCAGCATCTGAGTAACATGGTTTCCCTCACTTATTTATTGCGTTTTCTCACTTCTTTATTTAGTAATACACCACTTCTAATTTCTATTTGTGGAAACGTATCGAGTGTATGGAAATATATGAATTTATCGCTGCGTTCGATAAGGAAGACGTTACGTGGCAAATTCAAAATATATGGTAGCTAAACTCTTTTGAAAAGGCCGTTGACTCGTAGCGACCGAGAAAAATGCCGATTGAGAAAGCTAGTTCTTATAAGAGTAATGCAGTAATAATTGACTCCATAGAGAATTCTCTAATGGAAATCTATCTCGGGTTCTGAGAGATTAAATTGACTATAATTTCAACCATTTCAAGTATTCTGTCAATTATTCGTACATGACTGTCTACTTGTCATCAACTAAATTTTCTAGATACATAAATTGTGTTCATTTCAAATCATTGAAGCCAGCCGTTGTAAACTCTGACAAATTGAGCATTGTTGATTGACATATGAGAAACTGAAAACTAATTAAGTTAGAACTCTTCGCTTATCAAACACACATCCCCGTGCTTATGTATATTGAGGCGCACACCCTTGTTTGAGCGTGTACGCGGTGAAGTCCCTGGGGATAAAGTATGACGCCAGGCAGTAACGGCCGTGGCAGACGCGGGGCCCGATTTGGATCATTTCGGCGAAACACCTCTGGATTCATGCGCGGGGCCCCCTGTGAACACGGCATTTAGAAATAAACTTTTAAACAAGTTTTATATGATATTGAACTTACTTTTTTATCTATCGCTTTAGAATTACTTTCTCTCTATAGATATAATTTCAAAGTTACTAACACGCGGGACCCCTGTCTGCGCGGGGTCCGATTGGCCAAATCGGTCCAATTGGCCTAAAGCCGGCCCTGACTCCAGGGACCCACATTTCCCAGCCCGTATGGGTTGAATCAAAATTCTGTACACATCTGCAGATCATCCGCAGTCATATCCCCCGGTTTAAAGTTCCAGTCTTGAACGGTGTTCAAGAAACTGTGCGACACTGTACACGCACGGACAGTAAATATCGCACAATCCCAACTCTTTCATCGAAAAGCAGGAGGATAATAACAATAAAATATTAGCGTACAGTAGAACCCAATTCTCCTCAACCATATCAGCGCAAAACATTTTCTAACCTCAACCTGCTAATATCCACACATAAATGTGTGTCTGAATTCACAGAATCTTCTGGACCCCATGAAGAAGCACATCGTCAGATTTGATCCTGTCATGGAGGAGCCGATCCGGGACAAAGATGGCCATTGTGTTCTCTCAAAAGTTGGTAGGTATTTAAACCCTGTACAGAGTAGCAAAGAGCGCTACTTTAGTAACTCGTACGTGTACTCTTATTACAATAAATTGTCAATTAGTTTATCGGAAGAAAAAAAAACGATGAAATATAATAAAAAGAAATTAAGATAAAGACATATTTACTTGTATTCGTTTGTTTTCCGGTGCAATAACGAATTAATGTTCTAGGTTTTTGGAGAAAATCTCTCAAAATTGCATTTTACAAGATATAATATCGGTTACTAATTGTGTCTCTTTAATAATCGACACATGCAATGATTTAGAATTATTGAAAGCACATGTTTTAAACATATGTAGATCATGAAAGTGATGCGACTCATATGGTTTTCTCTAAACAGAAGCTGCCATCAGGATGTGTCTATACTGACTACACTAAATATAAGTTTGACCATGAGCGCACAGAAATTTAAAGTTATTAAATATTGAATATCATGGTATTTGCAAGGTTTCCTATGGGAACTGGATTAGTACCGTGAGTCCGTCATTCTCCTTAAGTTGAAGAATTGCTGTAGCATGTTCATTTTTGTGCACGGGTCATATGCCAGAAGCTATGCTTACGTACTTTCCATCCCTCATTATACCATTCATGTTATCATACCTCCAAATCTGTAGTTAGATTCTATTCACTACAAGTTTGAGACACCGATATACTAAGGGACATGACCGAGCTATGACTGATGTCCGATTGAGGTGGCCAAACTTATATTGATGGTGATATTGGCACTGCTGATCCTGTTGTTATGTATGTGTAATTTAATTACTTGTTTGTTAGTTTTAAAAATTTTTATTTTATTTTATTCCATTACAAGTTATTGTAATGATAACTTTGTCTACTGGATTTGATTTTTTTAGAAATTCACTTCAGTTCACTTTGACCTGATAAACAACCAGTAGTTGAAACATTGTATCTAGTTTCTGACCTTGATTCAGAAATCAGACAGAGTTCTAGTAAACAACCTTTTCTATTTGTTTATTCATTCTAAGAGTAAGATTCATTCAGTGGAATCAAAACCATACCTAGAGTACGTGATAATTAGCATGTAAAAATATTCTACGTTGTTCTAGAAGGTGACACGTGACCTTCATATGGGAATCTGTTTTGCATCTTAACTTACTGTATAACCGTTTTCTTGAGAAGAATTAGCCAGTTGGGTACTAAATCTTTGACACCTAAGGTGTTTTGTTGTGACCAGTTTGAGTTAAAAATTTTATTTTATTCAATTTAAAGTGATTATTTTCCTGGAATACAAGTGCTCCTAAATTGATTCTTGGACAAAGACATTTATTGAAAATTCTTCGTATTTCCAAACTGGAATATTATTTTCTGTGATTCAACAAAGAAACTGTTGACACATCAGTACAACACTGACTATTGCATACGTCATCGCCTTCCGTCTTAGAATTTCATCGGGACTTGAACTCAGATTCATTTAGGACTTTTCATTGATAGGAGTTCTATTTTTTAATTCTTGGATTAATTTTTTGGATTTGATTCGAAAATCGTAAGTTCTTTTTCTCATATTTACTTTGATTTTCAAGGGAAATAAATTATTTGTTAAATTTTACAAAGCTTGTTTTCTTCACACTTTTCTTGTTACTTTTGTACGAGCCTAGACACGTAACACTGCATTGTCAAAATCGAAACATGAGAGAGAGAGAGAGAGAGAGAGAGAGAGAGAGAGAGAGAGAGAGAGAGAGAGAGAGAGAGAGGAGGCATGGGATATGTAGATTATATTTACTGAGTCTTTTGAAGTCAGATATATTACATCGTGCATCTTCCTCTAAGTACTGGGCTCGACTTCGCCTCCTTTATGAGTCCATTGTATACTTCTTGTTCGCAATCTTCTAAAAGCATTGTACGATGCACACTGTGTATCTTTTCAGGAGAAACCGGCTTGTTGCTGACCTCATTTCCTCCGGAAGTTCTGGAATCGGGGTTTTACAAGGGAAGCAAGGACATGAACGAGCAGAAGATTATCAGGAACGTCTTTGTGGATGGAGACGCCTTCTTCACTTTTGGAGATTTGATACATCTGGATAAGGACTACTTTGTCTACTTTAAAGACAGACTTGGAGACACTTTTCGGTAAGATACCCCACCCCTACCCCCTGAAAAATACAGTTGTTCTTCACTCGACATAAAGTAGTGTTTAATTTATCTGATGTCACATTGTGACATCATGGGCATGGTAGTGCTGCGAAAATCTAATAACACACACACACACACACACACACACACACACACACACACACACACACACACACACACACACACACACACACACATCTTTGTCTGATCATTGTTTTAGTGTGTTATATGTTTTTCCAAACATTATTCTAAATTACAAATTTAACTGATATTTTCATTTCTCTCAATATTTCAAGCTAGTTCCGATCACATAAATTTAATTTTGATTACATCACTTTGTAGAATAATTTTTCATGATAATACTTTTCGTTCGTAATTTGTGAGGAAGCAGCCTGAACAGCTTCGTTTTATTTCCTCTTGGCTTGTTTTCCTCTTGTAAATAACCTTGCAGCAATTTGTTTCTTGATCTTCTAATTTCATCAAGCATTCGTCTATTTCAGTTCCAAGTTTTTATATTTCATTTCTATACTTTGGATTTATATCTTATTCTTCAGGTACTTGTATTGGTTGCCATTATACAACAGAATGTTCAATTGGATACTTCTGTCTCTTAGTGTGTTCAATCTCTATAGTAGAGGTAAAAGCTAATTTCTTAAAAGTCTGATATTTTGTACGCTTTTTAAAATCATTACTGTTGAAATTTTTCATACAACAGTTTCATCCAGCTATTTTTGTCTCTATTGAACTTGAATCTTAAAGTTTTTCCTTCTAATTTGTTAATCTTTTTTAGCTTAGCTATGTTCTCGTATCATCCTCTGGCTATAATGTATGCGTTATTCTTATTATCTCTGTACACTCTTCTTGTATACTTGCTTACAAAGTCCTCGTCTTCATTATAACCAAAATGTATAAAGAATTATTTCAACATAATTTTGTTTTGATTACCCGGTGTTTCGTCTTGTATCAAGAAATTGAGTATTTTCGACTTCATCTAGCATATCATCTCCATCGTTATCAGTATTTTCAATTCATCTCATTTCAAAATCTTCATGCACTCCAGGCATTTTCTATTATTTAAATAGCAAAGAAAAGGAACAAATCACAGCTGGAAAAAGAACTGTGATTTAATGTCGACAAGGTGCGTACTGTCACCAATGGTGAATAGTCCTATTTTTATAGAAATGAACGAATACAAGTAGGAATTGAATATAGCTATTATAAAATGCGATATACCGAGAGGTAAGAGGCGAAACCTTGATAAATAAAAAGCTTTGGAAAAATGGAAGAGAACAAACCAATAAGACGAATGAAAGCTTTGTCAACTCTGGAGCTGCTAAAATTTGCATGTTCTTGTCAGGTGTTGTTGTTATACTATACTATACTATACTATACTATACTATACTATACTATACTATACTATACAGCAATAATTAGCAAAATGTTTACAGTCGACAAAATGGGCAGTTTACAATATAAAATGAAAGAAGAATACAGGACAAAAAACAGAATTAGACGCACCAATGGAATTGTTTTTAAAAAATGGGTTTACCTCTATCTGAATGAGTGCTAGTTTGATAACTTTCAAGCATATACATTTCAGAAGACTAACTGAAACTAAGGAATCTCAAATGCTACTTTACATTTTTTTTTTTAGATAAACACAATGTGTACCGATTACTTTGTTGATGATAGATTTGTGTTAAAGAAACAGAAGCTATTTCACTTTATTTCGTTTAATGAAAATGTGAGACATTTTTGTTATAGCTTATTTGCTTGTTTGTGATCAACGACAACGATAATTGGAAGTCAAATTTTAATCCAAATATAAAATATAAAAGGTGATTATTTCGATAATTGGATACCCAACACTCTGGAAGTGCGATTCAGCGTTGAAGGCAAATGTAGAAGCTCAAGGGCGATCCATCTGTGAAGCAAGCACAGCCCTGGGAAAAAATTAAGACCTTCTGGTTGACGGAGTTTGACTGAAGCTCGACAGCAACGGAGAGCATTCTACACCTTTCACATGCTATAAATACCATGACAACAATAGTCGTTTTGGAACTATGTATGCGATATCCCAACAACAACGCCTTTTATCCGGGCAATTACAGAAAGAGCACTGTCCATGATTAGAAAAATTAAATAGCATCTGAGTGCACAGATGAAAGGAAATCTCACTTTCATCTCCTTCCATTCTTCCAATGAAATATTGAAACAACAAAGTCAGAAACTATAAGCTCATACTGTATTCTACAGACCAATGAAATTTAAAGAGAGACACTTTGTGTGTTCTTAATTGTACTACTTAGAGACCAGATGAGCTTATGGTCTGGTCTGTTATCCGTTGTCCAACGTCCATCCTTCCGTTTGTTACCAGACGTTTGTTATCCATACTCCTCCTAAACTCACTGTAGGATTCCATGAAATTTTGCAGACACATTCATCCCAAGGTCTTTTGGTTCTAAATAAATGTAGTTCCGCTCGGATATGCAATATCTTGAATCTATTGTTACCTCTAGTCCTCCTTTTACCAGAAGACGTCTTACGTTGTACAGTTACCGTGACTGAAAACAATGACAATATGATATCGAGCACCATGGCGGCCATGTTGAAACTCTTGTTATCGCTACGCTTCACGAATGGATGGACACATGGACTCGTGAATTTCAAGAAAAGATATCTCGTGATATCTAGTTGGTCCTAAATTAAAATTGCGCCAGTCTTGCATCCATTATAGCTGCCATAATAACCATTTTGAAAATCTTTTTATCGCTATTCCGTCTGAAGGAATCGCTATATTGACACGAGGTTTAATCCAAAAGACTACGGATGATGTCTTGTTAATCCTAAATGAAAATGGTACAGACTTTATATCTTATTTGAGCACCACTACGTCCAGTTTAAAAAATATTGTTATCATTCAATACAAAGATATTTTAAATGCCTAGCAGTTAGAAAGAAGACATGCTTTTGTCTCGGATTTCTGGATATTCCTTTTGGTTAGTTGAGTGCCGGTCTCACTGACGGACACTTGTCTTTATTGTATGGCTTTGTAGTCGTGAATATGTGTTTGCACTGTCTGGATGGTTGCCTGGCATGGAACTGGTAACCTTTTCCCTGGAAAGAAGACAATAATAATGGATTTAAGCTTTCTGCAAACATACACAACAATCGCATATGTTACACATTTAACACTGATTTCATAATATGTCTGACATGTGAGGTGAATCATTTCCTAGTGATTCATATAACGTTAAGACTGGAAATGTGACATCAACTAACTCGAGCTCGATAAAGACAGCAATTAAAAACATTGGCACCGTTGTTCTTACTTATTTTCACAGCATTACTAGAACCATACACATGTTTCATTGTTGGCCTAAACCCTACGTCTATTTCAGTGGTATCGTATGCTAGATTGTTCTCATATACATTCTTGATTTCCATATTTTCTTTCAATATTTTCGCGGCCTCTTACTTGTAAAGTTCTGCAAGAGGACAATTATCATGAATAATCTCAACTTTAATGTAATTTCAGTCCAAGAAAATACTTAAAATCGGAAGTAGCTGACGAATTTTTTTTTTATCTCAGAGAATATAAAAGGTTTGTTTTCTTTGAAATTTTCGTCGATAACAACAATGCGGTTGGTGTCACCATCAAAGAGATTAATATTCCTCCCCAAAGGAGGAATTTCTTTTCGTTGTCTACGTTCTCTTGTTTACGTTTCGAATTATTCGTTTTGAATTTTAAAACAAACATTGTTTCAGGTGGAAAGGGGAAAACGTTTCTACCATTGAAGTATCTAACATTATGTCCGGACTGGACTTTGTGCATGATGCCAGCGTTTACGGAGTTGAAGTACCAGGTAAGTTCCAACTTACCAACTGTCGATAATATATGATGCACGGTTGGGAAACTACTCGTTAGAAATTTTCGTTCTTTCCGCCATAAAACAAATTAAAATTATATTATCGTTGAAATCTTTCTAAATCCCATGAGTTTGGAGGTTAGCCGTCAAAATATTGGTTCATTCTATCATGTTCGTGGGTTGCTTTCAATCCAGGTAATCAAATGAGATTTCATGAAACAAAATAGGTCATAGTTGCTTAACTCAAAAGTTACCCTTCGTTTTTATTCTTCATACTTGGAAAAACACGAGGAATGGAAATTACACTAACAAACTTCTGAACATCAAACACATTATGTATGTGTGCCATCCCTCGTATAGAACAAAATGCAGAGCTGAAGTGGTATTTTGCCTATCGCTTATCGATACACACATGCCTGACCCCTGCATAGCTGCTGAAGAGTGAAACTCAACCAGAATGTATACTTTGCCAGTGTCCATTGACAGTGGAACACATTCCAGTCAAGTGTGTTTGATTTATGCCTTGTGACGTAAACTGTATTATGATATACTACCTGAGAAAATCTTGGACTTTTTGTGGGGATGATGTTTAGATACCAACGTTTTGAGCATAAGTTTAAAAGATTTTGCATTTGTTGTCTTTATTGTTATGTATATTTCATTTCATTGTTTGTTTGTTAGTTTTAAAATTTTTTATTTCATTACATGCTTTTGTAATGTAACATTGTATGATGGACTTGACCTTGTCTAAAACTGAATTCAATTTTGCTTGACCTGATTGACTTATTTTCTTTTTTTATTTCATTTTATGCAAACAACTAATAATAATTTCATTATTCTCTATGTGTATGAACTTAATATCAGGATTTTTATTCAGGTAAACTAGAAGAAGTAAATATGTTGATTTGGGTCAGGGTTTTGGAGTTTCCTAAGTGAATTTTACAGCTTATTGTGTTGTAAATAAATAAGGCTCATTAGATCATTCTAGAAGGTTATTTTCCATTACGTAATGTGTTGTTTTTGTTTAGAAAATGCAAATTGTGACCTAAGGTCAAGTAGAGAACTATATATATTGTAACTGTGAGGATTTTACCATTCGTGCTTCAACATCTAGCACTTTCAAGCTATATTATGTTGTGACCAGTTTGAGCTGAATTTTATTTTCTTCAAATTATTGAATTCAAGTGATTATTTTCTCTGGAAGTACAAACGTGCTCTGATAAAATTCTTGGATAAAGACATTCACTGGAATTAATACTGAATTCAAACCTGAAATTATATTTCTGTGATTCAACAAAAGACTGTTGATACATCAACACTTCAATAGATACCACAGACACGTCATCTACTTCAGTTTTGAGATATTTTCTGGACTTTTAATGAGTTATATTTAGGACTTTAAATTACCTGGAGATGTGTCTGTAATTCTTGGATTATTTTGGGATTTAATTCGCGATACCGTAAGTTCTTTTTTCTCATTTTCACTTTGTATTCTAAGGAAATAAATTATTTGTTAAATTTTACAAAGTTTGTTGTCTTTTACTCTTTTCCGTTACTTATTTTAAGAGCATAGACTCGTAACGTTATCTTTTATTTTGTATGTATTTCTCTCAATTTTGACATCTTTATATTTTGTATATGATCTTAATGTTCTTCGTGTTAACATTTATTTGAAGGGTGTTTCTTCCCAAATGTTTGCGCAATCAATTTGTATATTTGTTTAAAGTTTTAGTTCGCACTATGTAGCCACTATTGTGCTGATGTGCCGTAACGCTACCTACCTACCTACCTACTAGATTATTCACAGTCGTCCAACTACTGACACGCGACTAAAGATGAAAATGTGTTGAGAACTTTCTTTGCCAGTTGGATGAAATACACTTGTTCTCAAAACATTTTCAAATATTCTTTATCAATGAAAACATCGTCGTTATCATCATTATTATCAATTTACTGGAGTTAGCTTGATTGCATATTTCTTTGCTTTTATTGAGCAAGCAATACTTGGTATGTTTATTAACTCGTAAGCCTGGCACTTTCAGCCATATTTTGCACTTAAGTGTACTTGTTTCTATAATTATATTCATTAGGAATGTATGAGTTTCATATTACATTTTTATAGGGACTGAGGGAAGAGCTGGTATGGCAGCAGTACATCTTAAAGAAGGAACAAAATTATCTGAACATATTCTTAAGAACATTTACGACCATTGTGAGAAATTTTTGCCGACCTATGCCAGACCAATGTTTTTACGATTTCCAGAGGATATGATGCTAACGGTGACTTTCAAACAACGTAAAGTGGAGCTTGTAAAGGAGGGGTACGATCCAAATGTTGTGGGAGACCCGTTGTTCTACCGGAATGATACAGAAAAAACATTCACCTCTCTAACGTTAGAAACATTTACCCAGTATAAAAGCAAATCAAAATTGTGAGAAACATTTCTGCTAGGAGTGTCTGTGTGAATATGATAATGCTTAATTCAGTTGTCTGGAAATTGTGGTTCCACGTCGAAAGGAATAACTTTCACGGCAGATGGCTAATGCAATAAAAAAATTTAATATATGTCTGAATGATAAGATTATATCTTAATTAAACAAAATTTTGTCTTTTGTCAAACAAAATATTACTTTGATTAAACAAAACTTGCAGCTTTTAATTATGATTTCCAGCAATATGACTGGCCAAGTTATTCTGAGTTTCTTTGGTTTAAACCTGTATGAATTAAAAAAAAATTTAAAAAATCACTCGGCGCCGCCCACAGGCAAATTTCTTTTCATACTTTCGCAGCGATTAATGGATAGATACGTTGGTAAACTATAATCTCGTACCATTTGTTTAAACGAAGAACAGGGGTAATGTAGTCAGTTCATAGATAGGTTGTATAATAAATAAAATCGTGAATGACCTCAAAAAGATGTGATTTGACTTGCAACAACTTTGAAAATATAAAGCTGAAGTTGGATAGATAAAAACTTAAATGGATGCAGAGAGAGAGAGAGAGAGAGAGAGAGAGAGAGAGAGAGAGCCGTGGCCCTGCGAAGTTACATTTAGTGCAGTTGATTATTCGCTCTGGACTTAATAGTGTGACAAGTTTTAAATCTAGTCATATTTTATTGTTTTGAATGGTGACCAAAGGAAATTAAATGAAGGCAACATTGTGTACAGTTGTAATTTCAACCGAAACAAAAAAATGCTTGTTAGAGTTAAATAATTAGCAATTAGCTTATTCACGTTGAAATAGTGGAACCTGTACTTGACGAAACAAAAAGAGGATGAAGCAAAAGCTAGACCTAGTGTTGGGATTTATCGGGACAGTCAGCTTATTTTTTAATGAACTGAGTATCGATAAATTCCGATATAGCCGAATGTAAAACACAAATCGGATAAATCAAAATAGTGAATTTACAACAAATATAGCTGTGTCATTTATCAAGATTGCAGCCTAATTTCTCTTCAGGATTTTCGACTCCGCGTTATGTTTTTATTGGACTTTTACAGTATACCGTCGTCCTATTATAAAAAAAAAACTACCTGATGTCAAAATCCTTGAAAGAATTATTTACATCTCTCTCTCTCTCTCTCTCTCTCTCTCTCTCTCTCTCTCTCTCTGTTATACGCACATGCACATGAACGCATATTTTCAAAGCTGCTGTCGATCAGTTACACCAATTTTGTGCGGACACTTCATTCAAGGAAAATGTTGACCTTTCTTGGAAGCATTAACATAAACAAACTTTGTGTCGTTGTGTTGTTTGAGAAACAAGGATATTTTGTTGATAGTAATCACAAACAGTCCCAGACCATTTCAACTTTAAAAAGAGTTGTTATCAGCAGTTATTAGCCCACTTTTATTTAGTTTTAATCATCGCTTTGTGCTTTGATGAGGTCCATAAACAATGATGACTCTCGCTCTGAAAAATGTTCCTGTTAATCGACCTATTCATAATTTTCATTTTCCAGAGACTGTATTGGAAACGCTAAGAGATAAAAAGACAGCAAAAACACTGTTTTGAATAGCAAATGTTGTACGCTTGCTAGGACAAATAGGGGCAACTTTCAAATTTCATATTTTACCACTGCGATCGAAGACATCATCAAAAAATATCATGCATCAAAGCTAGTCGCTGTCTTGCCTTGGAAAATTCTTAATATATCACACAAGTATAGTACTTGCGTTCCAGGCTATGACAAAACAATCAAGATCGCCATATCAAAATTACGTCAAATTGTACTTGAATTAGAGACAAGAAAACCACCGTAATATAATGTAAAAGTTCGACTCAAGCAGACCAATGTTTGCCTATGAGCATGTAACGCCAAAGTTAAATTTCCAGTAGACTGAAATATTGAAGACGTGAGCTGTTTGATTCACGAAATTAGATCATTAAATGGCGCTTTCAAGTTCGTTAAGGACGCTCTCAAAATAGTTTATCAGGCATCAGAAAAAAATCTGCACTCATTTAATGTTTACGCAGCGATCGCTGTAAAACTGATCAAAATCCATACGCATATCAGGGAACGAGTACAACAGACTTGTTAGCAAGAAATCTTTCTATGAATTTGTTAAAACCATTGTAGACGGCACCAAAGTTTAATTCAGAGGCGGCATTTTATTTTCCCAGCTTAGTTTAGAAGCCGCCATCAGCTTCAGTGCCACGCTTTTATGTTGAAGGCTACGGTGTTGATATGTTTTTGCATACATTTTCTCATACTTGCTGACACACATAGGACTTAGTTCGACCACGATTAATATATTGAACCAAATCTGCCACGCTGAATACAGCGCCACGCTAGCAAGTTCTTACTTGATGCAGAAGTTTTCTATACGTGACAGTGGCGTAGTTGCACATGGCCTTCTCAATTAGAGGATCTGGCTCCACTTTTCTGAAACCAACCTAAGCTCAGATCCCGACGCCAGAAATAATCAGAAGGAATAGTTTTAGGAAAGCGCCCAGACTAACAACTCTTCCTTCACGCAATGCCAGAGGAACTGTTGTCAACAAAAGTAACAAGCGCTTGAATATCGGTCAGATTTCAAAAAGCAGTAGGCTCGTTTATGATAGCGTCTGTAATATGCAATACGCTCTTCGGTTTGTTCTTTTTCGAGGTGGCTGATAATGTGATTGAAATATATATCATTCATTGTTATGCAATTTGTTTTATTGATTGAAACTACTCCACCGCAAGCGCTGAGTTAATAAGTTTTCTCAAATCAAGATTTAGCCATAAGCATTGGTTTGAAAAAAGCTGCTGTCAAACTCTTTCTCTAATTTTGTTTACCGCAGAGCATCAGGCTCCGGAGGACCCAAAAAGAAACATTTTATGCTATCTCGTTGAATACTTCGTTTAATGAATGTGCTTCTGCATACTTAATGGCGGCAGCAAGCGAATTAATATTAACATCCAACGCATCAAGTATCTTGGGATCAGTTAATAGTTCTCAGATAGTTTTGAAAGGTTTATTCGCGCAGAATCTCTACCGTAGACATAACGAACCTTGTTTTATATGTGATTAATGCTTTGTAAAATATCAGTATCATAACGTATTAAAGCTTCCTTTATTTCAACACAAGCTTCTGGTGAATTTGTTAAGCTTCCTTTAGGTGGAGAACGATTCATGTAAACATATGCCTGAAGAAAGAGATTTACATCATTTGGAGACGAATTAAGATAATGTATTGCTGAAGAAACCGCGTCTGCATTATTGTCCCGTCTTTGAAGATACATGTAAACGTGATAGTACGCCTCTGCAATTATTTTATTTTCTGCTGGCACATTGTCTCTAGATGGCAGTAAATAGTCTGGTAGCTCTAACTTCGGCTGCTCTATTTAGGGATTTTTGAATTTCAGGTTGTGGTTGTGGTGGATATTTTGACTCTAGTTTGCTGATGATATTTTAATAAAGATCGTGCACCTTGTCTTTTAACATATTAGTTCACCTGCGTCTTCTTCGTCTCGTGCATTCTAATTGTCCTTGGTCTAACCAGCAAAGTTTCCTTGTGGTATCTCTGTTGTTGCTAATGTTTTGTCCTTAAACGTACTGATTAGGTCGTCAAATCTTTAAAGGAAGTAGATAGCACCTTGCAGTTTGTTTGCGCTATCTTTATACGGTTGTATTTAACTATGATATAATAAGCTTCAATTGCATTCAAAGAAACGGGGGAGCCGGGGGGGGGGGTTATAACTGCTTCCACTTCTTGCTGGTGGTGATGCAGATGCGCTACTTGTAAGAAGTTTTGGCCGCGGCCTAGTTTAGTTAAACAAAAGCGAGCACGAGGTATGGAGCTGCCCGGAACACAACGTTGCAAAATAATTTTGACATTGAGAAAGTAATTAGTGACATAAAATCTTTTTTGCGGGTACCTATTAACAGGACACGTTGCCATAAAACAGTCGCAATGAGAGTTGTGTTTTCACCATAGAAAATTATTTTTATAGCTCTGGAATACATTGGGTCTCAATGGGGAACGAGTCAGATAGTAGTGACGCAGAATATTTGTCTCATTTGGTCTGCCTCCATCTGACCCATCAGGCGACAGGCAAACTTGTATTTATAATTCATCATCAATTCAACATGTGGATAATTCAACATGTGGCGACTTTTGTATTTATCTTATTAGATCAGGGGCCCCGAGTGGCCGAGTGGTCTAAAACGCTCACCGTTCCGGATCACTGCTATCTTACCTCTGTCTGCGTGGGTTCGAGTCTCAGTCTCGGCTAACGTGAGCACGTGAGAAAGCTTGCCAGTAGCTTCTCGTGGGTCGGTGGTTCTTCCGGGGGTTTTCCAGGGTTCTTCCTCCACCATTAATACTGGCCGCCATGTATAGCCTATCTTGTGTTGCAAAATGGCGTTAAAACCTACATCAACAACAACATCAGATCACGCTGTGAAGGAAAATCTGCTTTAGACATATTGTTCGAATTCAGAGTGCTGCCAGCTGTGGCTAGTGACGAGTTAGTTTTGAGCAAGGTTAGCAAGTAGTAGGTCACGTGATTATAATAGGTCGAATACATTTTGTCTCAATTTCTAGTATAACGACAGCATTGTCGTGCCTATCGCACACGAAGAATACATTTTGTCTCAATTTCTAGTATAACGACAGCATTGTCGTGCCTATCGCACACGAAGAACACATTTTGTCTCAATTTCTAGTATAACGACAGCATTGTCGTGCCTATCGCACACGAAGAATACATTTTGTCTCAATTTCTAGTATAACGACAGCATTGTCGTGCCTATCGCACACGAAGAATACAGAATACAGAGAGCCTTGAGAAAACTTTGTGTCAGACTAAAAATAACCTATCCATGGTAAAATGAATATGTGTAATCTAAGAGGCT
Source organism: Megalonaias nervosa (assembly GCA_016617855.1). Classification (NCBI taxonomy): domain Eukaryota; kingdom Metazoa; phylum Mollusca; class Bivalvia; order Unionida; family Unionidae; genus Megalonaias; species Megalonaias nervosa. The sequence goes on from JAECUM010033155.1 coordinate 26,067, forward strand.
ACGACTCACATCTCATCTTGAAAAAGTTTTGAAAAGTCGAAAAGAAAATAATTTCAAACCAAATAACCTAGTCCATATTTATCGTGCACTCTGGCGAATTGCATTTTAACGTCAGCATGCAATGTCTAAACACTTCTCTTTAGAAGCTAGTTCAGAACAAAACACTATTTAAGTATATTGCAGAAGAATTTGCCGGCGGCTAGCTTAGTTGGATAACGAGCAAGGAAATTTATCCAATTGACTACATAACATCATGGGAAAATTTGTATGAGACCACTAGACCAGCAATGAATGTCCTTTTTTAGCAAGTTAGATGGCTCAGATATTTCTGACAAAGATTATGCCCATGCGACCGATGTTTAGAATAGATGTGACATAAAACAAAATCTCAGAGAGCATCATGATCTGTCTCTAAAGTCAAACGTGCTGATGCTTGCTGAAGTTTTTTTTAACCATTTTTTTCGTGATCTGCGCGTGTTGTTGATACAGCTTAGATCCTGCTGGTATTATTCTAGCCCAGGGCATTAATAAGTTGCGGCGACAAAAATTCAGCTAGAATTGCTCACTGATATTTACATGTATAATTGTATTGAAAAAAGGATTTAGGCTGAGATCTCTGTCATGACAAATAAGCACGCTGTGGCTAACAACAAATATGTACAATACTACGGCTAAACGCCGGAAACAAAATATATTGCGTTCTTGATAGTAATAACTTGTTTGGATGGACTGTATCGCAGAAGCTACCTGTGGGCGATTTCTCTTGGATGCCAACAGAGAAATTTACAGAAACAAATTACGCGACGATGACGACACATGCTACGTTCTGGAGAAGGATTTAGAACACCCTGCTGAGCTACATGGGGCTCACAAAGAGTAACCTCTAAAACCCAAAAATGTTCTTGTTGATGCTGATATGCTGAGTCCATATTCTGCAGCGCTTTAAAAAAAAAAAAAAAAAAATTGATGTCGGCAATTTTAGGATCCCAAAATTAATTTCTAATCCGCTTGTCAAAGCGCGTTACATAATCTACGACAAAATTATGAAAGTGTCTCGATTTGGGATTGCGGCTGATCAAAATCCACAGCGTAGTTAAATTCAAGCAAGTAGCTTGGTTAAAGTCTTATATTGATTTTAACACGACCAATAGAGTGGCAGCTAAAAATTATAGAGCTGGACGTTTTTAATCCTATGAATAAATATTAGAAACCTTCTCAATATCCAACTTGTCAAAATACGTGGCGCGGCGTTACAAGTTTGTGGCCGACATTAGCTTCGTCTCAATGAAAAGCTTTGACGAGAACTTGTTCGCAGTCAATAGGATAAAAAATTAATACAAAATTAAATAAGCCACTTTATGTTGGGTTTGGTGAACTTCAACTTTCAAAGTACTTGATGTGTGACTTTCATTATAACACCATTAAGATGAAATATGGCTGCCGAACCGAAATGCTATTCATTGATATGGTCTAGCTATGTTATGAAATTATGACATAAACTGTTTAAGAAAACTTGTTTGCGATGCAGGAAAATTTTTTATTTTAATCCGGAAAACTTACTAAGACGCCAGCAACAAAAAAGATCGTAGACAAATTTAAAGAAGAACACATGAGAGAGGTATAGGAGGTTGTCGCATTAAGAAGTGAAATGTACTTGCATGATGACTTGGAGAAGCGTGCCAAAGGAATAAAAAAAAATGACAAAAAATGTGACCAGACACTATGATTATTTAGCGGCGCCTATCAGCAAATGTACCCATTATAATACGGGTTCTTCGTAAGAATTTTTTTACACAGGATATGCCTGACATCCTTGTTCTCAGTTGATTCAAACAGACTGTAGACAGGATGCTCTCTCCGCGCCATGCTATATAAGTTAGATTTCATTCTCAGATTGTAAAATCACATGTGTTCTGAAATTAATATAAGACACTATCGTTGTTCTAGAGCTTTGCCTTAAATTTATGTGGATCAAAATAAGCTACCATCTGAGTCAAGCTAACCAAGCCTTCAGTTTTATGTAAAAGCTTTATGTAACTACTACCATCTGTCACTATTCTTGTCAGAGCCATGCCATCATCTTTATGTGAACAAACCAACAGGCAGCTCTAAATAGTCATAGAGGTAAATGGGCTACTTGAGAACAGGGGTTACGTTCCACAATGGTGTCACTGACTTCGCTAACTTCTTAATGTGGGCTGATGGCGGCCTCATCGTTCTCTTGAAGAATGAGGCATTATCTGCGATCTCGGATTATACAGAAAAGCAACGTGGCACTATGTGGAAATGTACCCGTGTGAACTGAAGTATGCTGAGCATGAAGTAGACCAGGGGTCTCTAGCTCAAACCACCCTGAGGTCCGCATGAGGGCATTTTCTATGGCCCATGGGCCGCACCACCTTAGTTTTCTCTCATGACACCTTGTGACGCCAATCATTTTGTGGGCCACAGGATACGGCTTGGCGGGCCGCATGAGAACCGCGGGCAGCGTGTTTGAGACCCCTGCAGTAGACTGGTGTATTAAATTCTCGAATGTACCAAGAAAGCAATATTTCGTTGAAAACACAGTGACACTTGTCACAGTTATATACAGCTATGGCAATGGTAATGTTCCCATTTAAAGGAAGAAACCAAAGAAACATACAACACATACAGACATACTAATGTGTGGAACTATCTTGTCGGATTTCGGAGGCAACGTTACCAAGAATAGTAGATAGAAACTGATAAAACACAGTCATCATTTCAGTTTAAAATTGTGTTGGAGAAGATGCAGCTTTTTCAAGTTAACACCGTCTAGAGAAAATGAAATGATCAAAGAAGTTAATATTTCTTTAAGAGTTGTATGCCTCTTGCGTCTCTGCAAAGGGTAAAACTTCACTGAGTTGCCGCCCCCCCCCCTCTTTTTTTCATCCGAGCGGCTTAAGACAATGATTTCTTTCTAATATTTTTATGCATGAAAATGTACATTGGAACATTCATATTGATCATCTTTGTTCAATAATCTGACCTATAGTTAATCTGCTAAAAGTATATCCTCAAGTCACAAATTCCAATTAATATTCAATGACTCTTTTCTAATTCTTACAGTAATCCTCTTGTTGACTACTGTGCATCATTTTGACTGAGGCATCAATGTCTGACGCTGAACGAATAAACCAAGTAAAAAACCAAGCAACCAGACTGATATTAAACGTCGATTTCACAACCCCTTCTTATAAAGTTCTCGTGTAATTGGATTGGTTTATTGCTCATGATAGAATCAATTATTACAATTCTATCTTTATATATAAATCCGTAAATAACTGTACGCCTAAGTAAATATTTAAATTCCTTTCTCCTATTTCTAGAATTCATGGACGCTTCTTGAAGTTCCTCGATTGAAGGACTTGTCTCTATATACATAAAACTGGCACAGATTTAGATACAAATTCATTTTCCTAATCAGGAAATACTTTGTGGAATGTAATTCCTTCCCCAACCAAACATTCAACCTCTTTGTGTTCATTAAAGTGTTCTATTAAGTCGTTATTGCGGGACGGAAATTGTTGCTGAAATCAATAAGATAACGCCCTTGTTCATACACAATATCCTACTTCCTATCACCATTTTGAATCCTAATTTTCTGTTAATATGCCCGCACTTGTCTTGATTGCATGTGTCATTTTATTTATACCTTTCTGGGTATGTGCTCTCTTGTGTGTGTGTGTGTGTGTGTGTGTGTGTGTGTGTGGTTTTATATGTCTATATAAATTAATGGCAAAATAATACATTTTGTAAGCATGTTATTGTATTTTTATTCAAGTGGATTGTATATATTGGTTAGTGATTTGTGTCAAGCAAATACTTTGAGGCCTACATTATTACCAAATGTATAGCTTCTACATACATACATACATACATACATACATACATACATACGTACGTACGTACGTACGTACATACATACGTACATACATACATACATACATATCTGCAATTTTGTAAACTAGACCTGGCTTAAATCTTGAAACCACGGTTGACGAATTTAGCGTTAACCACCTTTGAACTGCAATTAAGCCCACTCAGCAGGGACGCTAATTCGATTGAAAGAAATTTGTTGCTCTAATGACCGCATACCGCGTGTATTTAATAAGCGATTCGTTAATTTGCTACGCATATTTCATAATACACTGCGAGTTTTCAATAGCTGACTTTTGATTGGTTGAGCTGATGTCATCTGATATGAAATGGACACAAAGACTTAATGCATTGTTTGTGCAGAAAAGTAAGTTTGACTTCATATACATTTCTGCCAGTCGTGCTAACATTCTGCATAACTTGATTTACGTATGTATGCTCTAAATAAAAGACAAGGGATAACTTCCTTTTTGGTAAAGTGTCAATGAGTAAACAGCCTTTAAAGCACTGTAGCAACTGCAGGAGTGACCGTTACTTTAAGACGTTAGCATCACCATGAAGCTTGTTTTGTACGTTATGACTTCTGACGAACTTTTAACAGATTATTGCTACATCATGCCGAGGAAATGGGAGCTACTTACCTTTCAGAAGAACACACAGAGGCAGCCGACCAGGCTGGCCTCTGCGGGTATCGAATCGCGACCCTTAGATTACAGGTTCGACCCTCTATCAACTACGCTACCGAGGCTCAGGGTACATTCGGTAGGTTCTTCACTGGTACCTATTTTTTTTTTCTTCTCATTTCTCTCATTTGTCGTTCTTGGAATCCGGTGACATTACAAATCGGTCCTTTTATAATTTAGTCGGACATGTTCAGAACAAAACCAATAATTTTGCATACAACTTGAGAAAATGCAACCTTTATTCACTCAAAACAATAAAAACTGCCATTTAAAAGAAATGTGTGTTACGCGCTGCGTCTCCAGTCGAACCGCTTTTTGCCTTGTTTTGCTGATATTTAGGCCAAAGCAAAAACGGAATGTTACACAGAATTGACATTACTACATTAGACTTGTCCCCTGTCGTACTTATAGGACTCACGGTACTCATTCAGTTCCCATAGTAAACCTCTGCAAACACAATGATATTAAAAATTCAATAACTTTAAATTTCTGAATGCTCATGATCAAACCTATATTTATCAGTATAGACATAGTTTTGTTAACGGCTTCTGTATATAGAAAACCATATGAGCCGCGCCATTTTCTGGATCTATAAGTGTTTCATGACTCATGTACTACTGACATGGAAATGTGGAAACCAGTCTAAAAGTGGTTGAAGATAACATAGAGCATATGCTTTTATCATTCAGCTCAGTATTTGAATTTTGTCGTGATATCAGACAGGTATTCTGAAGCGTTAAGAACACTATCATTCTTAACCTAGCCGAACATGATAATACAATATTGCAAACAAAAGACGACGAAAGAGACAACGAAACAGCAGAAAGAAATGAAAGGCGGTTTCATTGGACCGCTGTTAGCAGGAACAGCAGGAAGCCTGCTACTAAATTTGCTTGGAAGAGACAGGGGACTCCAACATCCTGATAAAGTACGGGGCAGACGCTCGCTTAAGAAGTAGCACCGTTAAGTAATTTTGAGACCGCAGATAAATTAAGCAGCATTAACCATTTTATTGGAATTTTATCAAAAGATCAGCTGCTTGAAAAGATACTTACTGTGTTATTAATATTCAGATCTTTATTAATAGATCTGGTACACACTGGGTCGCTCTTTATGACAACAATTATTTCATTTGGGCTACCACAGTGATGCTTTTAAAAATATGTTTAAAAAGTAAATTATTATTCAAATCCGCTTCAAACTGTTGAAACTTCAGCTTGTGGTTATTATGTATCATGTTTATTAAACAAATGTAGGGGACAACGATTTTTAAGTTTTATTACCCAATTTGATCCTTACCCTAATGCTAATAACGATGCGAATTCAGTGAATTTTGTGTCAAATTAAAGTATAACAATGGCAAACTATTGTATGAAGTGCAAAGCAAGAATTGAAAATGTTGATGAAAAGATCGAAACAACAAAGAATAACAGAACAAAGTTGCAGAATCACTAGAAAAGATCGTGCTTGTTGAACCACATTCCCCATGTTGAAATAGTATAACAATAAGATATAAAAATGAAACATATCGATTGTGATTCAGATCGAGATCTTTGTATCAAGTGTAATAAGATCAGAACTTATTGCTCAAAATGCAATAGATATTCACAAATTAATCGGTAAACTTTCTCGAAGATAAGGTGGTAGGATACTACGAGGACACAAATACACATGTCCATGGAACCGGCTTGATCAACAATTTGGTGAAAACTATCAGCCATCGCTGGGATAAGAACCTTATAATCAAGGTTGATGCAATAGCACTGCAGCATGACATCTCCTACCGCGATAATGAGCAGGAAAAAAAGGCTGCGACTAAAAATGTTAGACGAACTAAGCGAGATAAAACTAAATGGAATGAAAATTTGATAGACGATTAGTGTAGGGTATTATCGGAACAAAATACAAATTAAGTGTCGGCGTGCCTGCAAACGGGTTGCAAGCGACCCTACCGGCATTTGAACTCCACCCCCACCCCACCCCACCCCCTCCCCACCCACCCACACACAAAAATTAAGAAGCGTAGCTGCAAAAGCTGCAGATGATATTCGGGCTGTTGATATTGCTGGTATGTCAGCTGTTGCTGATGATAATGATGACAAGTGGTATCTGTTAAACATTGTTGATGTTTTTAGTAAGTTTGCTTTTAGGGTTCCGATATAAGCTAAAACAGGCACAGCAATAACATATACATATTATTTCAACAGCAGAACGAAAACCTAATACAGTTTGGACAGATCTTGGGGATGAGTTTTTCAACGAAAGGTTTGCAAAGTTTCGGAGCCGACTAATATTAAAAAATATACAACAGGAACAACGAAGGAAAAAGTGTTATTGTCGAACGATGTAATCGCACATTAAAAGAAAATATATACAAGCATTTTACAACAAACATTTCTAATAAATCCGTTAATATTCTGCCATGGATTATTTCAGAGTACAAAAAGGATTCAGAGTACAATAAGGATGACACTTGTTGAGGCTATTGAAAATCCGATTTTAGCATATGAGAATATGTACCGCAGGCACAAGTTCAAGAAAAATTATAAGGTTAAGATTTCTCTGACAAAAACTATTTGAAAAAGGTTTTACACCAAATTGGTCAGAGGAAACGTTTGTTGTTGATAAAGTTTTAACAACGATACCAGTGACGTACAAACTAAAAGATCTTTCTTGGGAAGATGTCATCGGAAGTTTCAATGAACAAGACTTGCAAAAAAGGCAGAACGAGATGTGTTTGTTAATGAAAACATAATAAACACAAAGGGCGAAAAGTGAAAGGGTATGGAGATTCTTTAAACAGCTGGGTTCCTACAAATATCATTACAGATTTTTGACTGAATTTTCATAACTTTTCTCGTATTTAATTGGAACCGATTTGCATTACACAGGTATAAACAATGAAATAAGATCTTGTTTTCTATCATTTAGCATCTCCATTAAGCCAAAGATCTTCGCGAAGATAAAATCAAATTTGATAATTTTGTATCCCGGGGATAGTAATGTTCGTAAAATATTTTAATCTTCCAAAAAACATACGATATTCCTCGTGTGAAAAATGATTTCTTTTTTGTTAATTGATATTTAACATTGTATCTACCCTTTGATGATTTTCCGTAATTTTGAATCAGTTTCGTTTTCAAAATTAATTTCAACAACCTCACCTACTATTTCGATTTTTTGCGCCAAATAATCAACAGGATCATAAGCAACAATGTCATCGTGTTTTGCTTCTTGCTGTTGCACTATTTGTTGTGGTTATAGCTCTTGCGAATATTTCTTTGTAATAATGCTCAACAGTGACATATTATTAATTATAGTTTAATCTAACATTTGTTCTAAATGACAACGATACGTCATCACATAAAATGCGACATCAGAAATATGACAGCTTAAGGAAGCAGAAAAAGTATGTTTTTGTCGCCAAATTATTTTTGTGTTTTGCAGGAAATTGTGATAGAGACAGGTGAACAAAAATTTGTTAACATCAAATAAAATAAAAGATATTGGAAAAAAATTGAAGGCTTGTTACAGCTTATGGTCCAGACCTGATATTAACTTGGCGTCACTCCTGCTTAAGTCACAAAGAAATGTTAGAGATTATGAACGAACAATTGTTGTAGTTTGGTCGCAATAAAGAAAGTTAAATCTAACACTAAATCTTTTTGACATTGCTGATTTTGTTGTCCATCTTCAACCAATTTAGCTGATTTTGGGCCGATATTCATATGTTTTGCTGCGGCTGAAATCGTGGAAAACAGCATCTCCTCCTCTGTTTCAAGATTAATGGAGAGAACAGGCAGTGCTTTTTATTAGGGCCTGTGTTATTACCACGCTGCAATTAACTTGATGTGCAACAACTTCCAAATTTTCTAAACAATTATTCATTTTAGTGTTATCCTTGTGATCAACAACAAAACCATTAGGAATTAGACCGTGAAATATCTCAAACACAAAACGGCGCGCTCGATAATTTACCTGACCTGTGACGTATCCATGAATCATCACTTGCAAACAACCATGTTGGTCAAGATGACCAACGACCGTTTTTGTTCTGACATATTCTATTATTCCTTTCTCGTTGCCTCGTAATTATCGTAAACAGGATGTCATTGAAGTTCTTCGTGCAAAGCCAGATTAGTAATGCTACTGTCTGTTCTGCTGCCTTTTAAATGATAAACTCTTATACCTTTCAGAATATTTTATGGAAAACTTCGAAAATAAATTGATGCGCAAACATCTCAGCAAATTCGGTATCCACCTCACCATTTATTCGAATATTTGAATAAATGGTGAGGACGACACCGAATTTGTTGAGATGTCTGCACATCAATTTAATTTCGAAGTACTCCACAAAAATGTTCCTCAAGGTGCAAGAGTTTATTAGTAGTGGATAGTAGTAGTGGTTATTAGTAGTGGATAGTAGTAGTGGTTATTAGTAGTAGCTGGTAATATCAGTACTATTAGTACAGTAGCAATCTAAAATGAGAATTCTCAGCGCAAAATGAACTATGATCGATGTGATACAATTGAATGACACCGGAGGGCCGGAGATGGGTTGGGGAGCCGAGCAAGCGAGTTGAGTTCACACGGTCTCTGTGAAAAAGGATGATATCGGTCATAGTTCATTTGCGCTGAAATCCTAATTTTATACTACTACTTGTGTTATCTTTGTGAATGGATTACATGCAATTATTGAGCATCAGAAGGCCAGACTTCGGGACAGGTGTGTCGTCATAAATGACGCAGTAGTAAGAGAGCTTAAGAATCGTGGAAATGGAGTGGAAGAGTCCTATACAAAGGTGCGTGGTTTGAGAAACGTCAACAAATCTAATGGAACAACCAAAAAGATTAATCTTTAATAGGAAGGGCATGTGAATCCTAAATCAGAAGCAACAATGTCACGTCATCAATTGATTCACCACCCATGAAAATGCATATGTACAAAAAGAGCAAGACTACATATTTCCATGTGTAGCGAGGTGATTCAATACACAATTTCATTACAGATTTATATTTTTCTGCATAATACAAGAATAGTTCCTTGTTTATTTAAAAAGAAATAAATTCCTATTCTCTGTTACAAACATTCACCGAATCCCACAGCTGTATTTAAATCTTAGTCCTTTTAGCTTCACAAATTTAACAGTCTCCTCCGGATTTTGCGAATTTTTTCTTTATTTAATGTTTACAATCCCAGTACTGATATACATATGGTTTGCTTTGGTCATTCTGCAGTGATATATAAGGTACAGTACTATCTTACACATATCACAGGGACTGTAGTGACTCGGTGATTAAGACATTGGACTCGTGAGCATACCGTTACGGGTTCCATTAGTACCATACCATCAGCTGTGATCGGGTAGTAGTGTGTTCTTGGGGGAGCACATTATTATATTTGCCTCATCACACTGTAACCTTCAACCTGATGATGTGCCATAAACACCCAAATATGGACGCACAGATATGATGTATATGTTACTGAACTATGCAAATAAACTGTGCTAGGTTGGCTGCATAGTTCACGGATGAGTGCACATATATATCAGTATAATAGTATAGGTACTAGACAGAAGCAGAAAGGTTGCAAAATATATTGTAATAAAATTACTTTTTGATAAAATTCCGTTTAGTTCTTTAATGCATTGTCTTAAAACAACATTGTCAATTTAAGTACTTATCTTTAATAACTGCTTTTCCAAATTAAACAATCATAGACATTGAGAGTGTGAATGTTAAGGAAAGAATGTAAATAAATAAATATTGTTAGGAATTCTGGAAAATAAGTATTGTGGTTATTATTATTAAAACTAACAGAAAAATAGTTGCTCTTTACATACCAGTACTTTCATTGTACAGTTTCTCAACAGCCGTACTGAAATGAGCACTCAGTGAAGAAATTATGCAGCGAAATTTAGAATTTAGAGGTACATGCGACACATCTGAAATATGAATAGAATCGCTTATATTTTACCATATTCTTCTTGCACTGACAATTGTGAAAAGTAAAGAATAAAATGTATTTTTTACTCACCGTCAAGGAAATGAAAACACATTGCGATCACAAAATATAATGGAAAGAATTAGATTCAGTCCGCCACTATTTCGCGCGACAGGCAGGCCTGTTGCCCACTATATGGCCGAGTCCGAACAATACTTTATTTAGGCCTACTATAAGATGTGTTGGGTTTTTCTTAACTGATGCAATGTAAAACCTTTATTCCGAGCACTACATTTGTGGTTAAGTTTGTAATGAAGTTCGAGAACAGTTGAAATTGTTGGACATCCCACTTTTAAGTGATATTGCGAATGTAAAATAATAAGTGTGGACGTTTGCGCCAGAACGAATAAAGGCGAAGAGCATAATAGCCTGGTTCCCGGCCCTTAGGCGGGCCCCTGCATCAGCAAGTCAACTTGTCAAAATTGTGGCTGATCGATTTACATTCATACTTTCTGACCTAGCAAATATGTATTAAAGCACGGTACGAAAGGCAGAACGCTCGAAAACATTTCATCATGATTGGCATACAAATTCCTAAAATTTCAGTAAGTCACACTTGATCACACTCTCTACTTCAAGTTTATGAGTTTTATAATTAATTTGGCTTACATAAAATTACTACCTAAACTTTTTGTGGCTTCTTATAAATTTTAATTGTATATGTAAACTAAAAAAAAAAAAATAAAGAAATCATAAATATTCATTGTAGTTGCTCTCTGTTCTGATTTTTTATTTGATAATATCTTGATGGAAATTAATACAAAAATATTTTTTGATGTGAAAGAGTCACGTAATAAAATACCATCGACATACCGACATAGATACAATAAGGTATGTTTTGAGTCATTTATTGTGATTTTTCTTGACAAGACAGCCATCTTAAAAATTGAAACTGATAGCCTCGGCTGAATAGAAATATGTGTAATTGTCGCAGACTTTCCAAGAAAGTTAATATCTCCTATCGGAGACCCGGTTGACGGAGTGGTCTAAGGAGCTCGATTGTATATATCACTGACATCTGACCTCTGTCAGCGGGAGTTCGAGTTTCTGGCTCGATTAGCGTGGGTATTTGAGAAAGCTTGTCAGTAGCTTCCTGTGGGTCAGTGGTTCTTCACACGGTGTTCCTGGTTCTTCCTCCACTAGATATATTGGCCGCTGTGTATAGCCTATCATGTGCTATGCATAAAACCCACAACTGCAAGTATCTCATATTAACAGCGTACAAGGTGCATCATGTGAATATTGTATATAGGTCAACATGTTATGCATGCTAACACTATCGCGATGTGTGGGCCTCGGGGAACCTAACTACTGGTGAAGAAGTAAGATCGCGATGTTACTGAATAGTTAGAGCAGGAGCTTCTGTATAAAGAAAGGGGGTGGGGGATGCTACTGGAATGAACAACATTCCCAATAATAAATTGCGTGCCATCGCTGCTCGGAACAGATTTCAAACGTGACTTAATTCCTTTGTGACAAACTGTTAGACTTAACATGAAATTCTTGCCGTGTCAAAATGTGGGACGTAAATCACGCGAATGTCAGGGTCAACGGGACCTAGTGACAGTCCGTATCTCCTGTAGGCTGATGTAACTTTTGTTAGCCCCCACTGAATCTGTTTCATCAATGGATATTTCAGAGCTTTAACCTAGTTCTGATGCATCGAGTTGCTAGGTCATTTGGGACCGTTGCTTCTTTTCACTTACTGTTGTTTTAAGGGGGGGGGGTGCTTTTCATGCACAAAAGTACTTTCATGGAGAGCTTTTATAGGTGATACGATTCGAAATTAGTGACCTTAAACTGTCAGATAAGGTAACATCTGTGTGTGCATGGGGGCCCGCAGCATGGGTCAATGGGGTCACGTGACCCTCCACCAGGAAATCATACTGCATATATATATATATATATATATATATATATATATATATATATATATGTGTGTGTGTGTGTGTGTGTGTGTGTAAATAAATTCCGACAAGTTTAATCATGCAAATAATGAAGCTGAAAATATGTCACATGATTCTTTTCAAAACGCTTAATAAATATTAGCTTTAGTTTCAGACTGCTTCTTATACTAACTCTCCCGGCCGTGACTGACTGACACCCCCCAAAATCCTGCCCCCCCCCGCACAAAGTCCTACACCTGCAAAAAATCCTGCGGGCGCCCATGTGTGTGTGTGTGTGTGTGTGTGTGTGTGTGTGTGTGTGATTTGAGCAAGAGCGCCTTAAATGCATTCATCTATATTGTGTATGTATTTGTCGGTCTGTTTGTGTGTCTATCTTTAACTAACATAACTATTTTTAAACTATTTGTCTTTGCTATTTGTGTATTTGCTTTATCTAATTATCGCACTTAATCATGTGGCAGCAAACTGAATTAGATCATGGGTGCTACTATTTTTTTACGGCACATCAACACATGTATGTTGTTTATTGTCGAGGCAATTACAATAAAAGTGCCTTGCCCATCAACACACGCTGACCACTGAGCCACCGCTGTAACTTGTTAACGTGACGCAACTGTATGTGGATCTAGGATAGACGGCTTAAACACGTTCAGTGTTTTATTTTACTAAGAACGGTAGTAAAATTAATTTAATAAATCACTAAAGTAATATAGGCAGTCTGCTTGGCTTGGGTTTTTTTTTTTTTTTTTTTGTTTCTGCCTCCGATACCTTAGTTCAAGCGGATTCTTTATACACGAAGATGACTATATGCAGCGTAAGCAATGACGTAGAGGTGTCGTTGGATTTATTATTATTACTTATTTATTTAATTTTATTTTGCTTTAATATTTTTATGAAAGTTGGCTGTTTATTAATATCAACACTTAGGTTACCTTCCAGTGGCGTGCAAGAAATTATAAACTCCTTGCGCAAAGCGTAATTTTGGGGCCTCCTTACAATAAAAAATGTTGTTTGATGGGAATTTTCGGACCCCATTGACATGCTACGCCACTATTACATTCAATCATTATTTGCGCAGTTCACTTTGTTACGTGGTGGTTTGTGGTCATTGTTATCTAAAGAATGATCGACCACGGTGTTATTACTCGGATCGAGTAAATAATAAAATAAAATATGAAATGAATGGGTGGAATGAACAGAGACCTGAGCAGAGATATATAATAGAACAACACGAGCTTCCGTATATAAGATATAACAGTTTAGCCAATTACATAAACAAAACTAAACTGAACGTGACATTTGAACGATACACTTTCTCTTAGAAATGAAGTCACCAAATTTAGTCTCTCTCTCTCTCTCTCCCTCTCTCTCTCTCTCTCTCTCTCTCTCTCTCTAGCCAGCCTCCTTTCGGGTCATCAACCGTAATGTTTTTACTCTCTTTTCTTCTGTATGGGTACTTTAAGGAGCTATTTCCTCTTGTTAAAATGAATAATTGACAATCTAAATATTTGTCAGTTTCGGACTGGAATTTGCCTTACCTCTTTGACAGATCAGTTTTAAAAAAAATATTTAGCGTTTGTCACTCCAGAATTTGATAACATTTCTAACTCACATTCTGTTATCCTATTTAATTTCCTATAATCGATACAAAATTGGTGAGTGCTGTCCCTTTTTCTGCACCAACACAACAAGAGAGCTATCTGCTGATAAAAATGGCTCTATGACTCCCAAGTCGATCATAGATTGAATTTCATTTCGGACAGTTTCTAATTTCGCATGTGGTAGTGGATATGGTTTCAATTTCATTTTCTTTTCGTCTGGTAGCTTCAAAATGAACTCCTCCTAATCCGTCTTGCCAGTTCGCTCTGTCAAGACAATTGAGTAATCTTGGAGTATCGACTCAACCTCTTACGTTGCTCTGACGTTAATGTCGCGTCAAGGACACTGTCGACGTAGGTTTCTCCCCTCGTCAAAACTCATGTAGGAAGTACTTCAGCCCCTCCTCCGTTGTCGTCTGGTTCTACAATCACAATTGTAGCAACCAAGAACTATGTGGGTATCTCTTTTTCGCGATAACGCTTCAGGAGGTTGACGTGGTAGTTTCTCTTTTTCTCCTACCCCATCCTTCTCCGTTACAAAGAACGGTCCCCTCCAAGAAACTTGGAGTTTTTATGTGCTCTAAAGGCAACAACAGCAACACTTTGTCACCCACCTCGAACTGTCGTTCCTTCATCTTTGTATTGTAATATTTGACGTTCCCCTCTCGAAAATTCTTCTAAGCCAAGTTACAAATTTCCTCCAGATCAGTGCGGAGATCAACATATTGCATGTTGTACGTTCTTTCGCTAGTGCCTGTTCATCCGTCCATAACTGTTTCATTACAGCCATGGGTCCTCTTACTAAATTAATTTGAAAGGTGAAAATCCTAAACTAGCCTGTGGTACTTTGCAGTACGCGAAAAGTGTCACGGGGAGGTATCGATCTTAATCCCTGGGCTGATCTTCGCAAAGCTTTTCTACTTAAATCCAAATTCATCTTGCCTCTACATCTGTCTGACCGCTATCTCAATTAAAAATCAATCACGGCCCAAACCAGTGATGTTAAAGCCAATGCAGTTTAGCGATTAAATACGGTACCGAGCCCATTAGCCAATTTCATTTCTTTCATGTCACACTGACCGAGGCAAGATTCATTCAGTTATGTGTTGAAATAACATCTTACAAAATCCCCACTGTTAGAGACTTAATATGATGATAGTATAAGACATTCCTATAATACACACAAGTAGACATTTTAAACCATATAGAGCAACTATTTTGCTCCTGAAGGGATTACGAAAACTTAGTTGCCAAAAGAAAAAAAAATCCCGTCAATCACCGGGTTTTATTTCCATTCGTGCTTGATGAGCACGCTGTTATTATAGGCTTCATAAATACGGTCCATTTTGTACTCTTTTACCAGTGAGATCGTGTAAGGGTGCAAATTTCTGTCGATCTATAAAGAGCACATTACTTTGGGCAGGTGAACGATTAATTAGAGTTATGGGGACCGTGGTGTGTTAAATCACCATAATGCACGGATTGT
Source organism: Megalonaias nervosa (assembly GCA_016617855.1). Classification (NCBI taxonomy): domain Eukaryota; kingdom Metazoa; phylum Mollusca; class Bivalvia; order Unionida; family Unionidae; genus Megalonaias; species Megalonaias nervosa. The sequence continues at coordinate 41,645 of JAECUM010033155.1, forward strand.
TAATGGCTGTGTCATGAGAGGAGTGATTCTTAATTGAGCATTCGTTTATTTAACAAGTCAGACAGACTGGAAAGATAGGGTTAACTTTCGATCTTGTATCGGAATTGTCAGATTTGAGATTTTTTGGGAATTTAGAGGTCACGCAGACTACAATTTTGGCTCCTAGTAGAAAAGGCGGGAGAGATATTTAATCTGGATACGTTACGCTAAATAAGGGGCGTGATTCCCACACGAAATTTTTGGTTTTAATATGTCCCATCACAAACATTTAGTCAGTCTATACTTTTCTGCAAGAGAAAACAAATGTAGGAGACTCCGAGTTCGAATTTAGAAGAAATTCACTCGTAAAATAATTATCCAAGCGATCGGATATCTGGAAAGTCGACGGACACGATTTTGGCGGTAGAAGCGAGCGAAGCTTGAAAAGACAAGGTATTTGCGCCAGTCTCATGTAATTCGTTGATATCAATATAACGATTTGTTTGATTTATTTGCTTATATTTGCATGAATTTATTTGTTTAAATTCGTAGATCAATTTTCTTGATATGAATACAACTGTGCGAATTCATCTATATGAGTCCGTACAATGATATTCTTTATATAAGTTTGACTAATTGTTTGAATGTGTCGTCTTGATTGTTAAAGGAAAATATGTATCTAAGAATTTCATACCTTACCTTAGTTGATGAGTTACGATAATCCGTAAAATTCACCGACCTTAGATGATTTCACGTATGATAAAGACATGAGTGAGTATTGACTGAAATTAACGTTGTTAAACCATGAAGTGAGATTTCATATATGCTAGAGACTTGAATGTGTGTATTCGCTAGAAATAACGTAGTTAAGCCATGTAATGAATTTCATTCATTCATTTGTGTAATTGAGACGAGACCGGAACGGTTGTCTCGGGTGATGTTAATGTGAGTCAGGTTGAAATAGCCGTTAGGAAGTACATTAATCTTATGAAACTAGGTTTGTTTATGGTCTGCCATGTGTAGCTTGACCAGATAGCCTTTGGTATCTTTGAATTCCGATAGAACTATATCTGACATAACGAGATGGGAGTAATGATCTATTCCCAGTAGGATATCTGACAGAAGATTTAGGTTGCTTCTTTGTTTATTTTGGAAGGTGAAATAGCTCCACGGGACGTATCCACGTACCTACCTATTGAAGTATTTACGTATCACCTACTTACATATCCACCTATCCACACAAAGTTCAAGGGCCGAAACAGGCGAGACTATCGAGAGTTTGGAGAAGTGAAAAGAAAAGTGGAAAGGACCAAGAATATCATTTAAAACAGATCGGCTATTTATATAAGTATATTTGTGTTTGGAAATTCGGTGAATAATTTATTTCAAAAAGAAGTGTATCTTCCTAATGTAATGCATTATGACGGGGTTTTTTTTGGGGGGGGGGTTTAATTGATTAAATTGTTATTTTACGGGGGCTCGTGTCGTTCTGTTTTATATATCTGCTCAGATCTCTATATATTCCACCTATAAGTTCACACTTTATATTAATATTTACTCGATCCAGGCAATAACACCGAAGGCGATCACCCTCTAGATAACGATAACCAAACTTCCACTACACCCACCCACCCCAACAAAGTGGGGGAAATACGTAGCAGATCGTTTGGATTTTTCTCAATCCATGTGTTGTCTTACTAAATATCGCGATATCTTCATGGTAAAGGAGCTTTTTGTATTTCGGTTATCCAACTTCTTCCTAGGATATGCTAATTGGCATCATCTTGATTTGCTCCCCTGGGTATTAATACGCGACCTTTTTGTAGTCCTATCAAATGAATGATAACTTATTCTATGTAATAATTAGAGGTTGCTGCTTTTTTATGGGAAAATATGAACGACTTTTTATTGGCAATACTGCACAACGTTAGGAGTACAGTATTACTCAGAAAGACAATCAGTTCATATTTTCCGATACAAATATAGTAACATTTTCATTAAATACTCTATTTGCTTTTCTACGTAAGGCTGAATAATGAAAAACAACACACTACAAGAAAAAAGTAATTGAATGTATGCTGGATTCCCAAGTAAATACACAACTGTCGATTCAACAGTGCACAGTCACAGTATACATCCGCATATAGCACCGCCCAGCAACCTTTGAACTTCGTAGCGTTTCGCGCTCAGTCATTTGTTTAAAAAATAAATTCTCGTTTTCGTCTACTTAAAATAGAAATTTAGAGTCAAATTGTGAAAGAATGCGAGGAAAACTTTTCTAGATGATTTGAAATGGAAGGATTTTCTTTTTCTGTCGACTGAACTAAATTCTATTTTTCTTGTTGTTATAGACTGGATTTATTAATTTGGTCAATTCTGTACGATGTATATGTGACTGGAGGGACTGGCCTTGATGCAGCTGTACATGTCTTTTTGTTCCACATTGAATCATAATGTGGGGAAAATATGATTTATTTTTATTGAAATTCTAAGAAAGATGCATGGTTAAATTTTTTTGCTGGAGAATATCACATTCATTTCGTTTTTGAGTGCAGTAATGAGGCTGCGATTTCTGTTGGAAATGTAGTCGAAATTACAATTTTGCAGTGTTTATCAATTTTTGGAACACATGTAATTCTGATTAGCAAAATTAACTAAGCAAGTATATTTTGAGAAAATTCAAGATGCAAAACGGTAAATATATTTATTGCCATTGTTTTTGCCAGCTAAAGAGGAACACTACGTAGACTCGCAGTGATCTTTTCCTATATATATGTAAACAGGCAATAAAGTAACTTCCCACTGACAGTATTGTTAATATTTGACTAAATTACTGTACCTTTATGGTAAAACCGGTATATCACGTATACATCCTATGCAGGAGCAACCCTAGAGGAATCTTCAAAACGATGAAAATGACTTATTTCGCCTCACCTTTCTCAGAAAAATTCCTTTGTACGTGTCAATCAAAGATCTTCATTCTGAAAAATACGGTATTTATTATACCACCACACATACACTAGTTCCGCACTTAGACAGTAATTAGTTGCCTGTGATCATATGCTAACTCAAGACAGTATCTCTCACGAGATTGGAAGCAATTTTGCTTACGTTCGCGAACCGGAGATTGAGCCGTCTCCGGGGTAAGGGAACGTAACTCCCTCCACCTCTTACCTATTTTGCTACTGTATCATGACGGGGAACGTCTTTTAAAAAGAAACCAGTTTTTGGAGTATAATGCCTTCTTTGATAATACTTAACCAATCCGAATAACAGTACACCCTCCAAAAATCTCTGTTACATTAACACCTAATAGAGAAAGGGCATCCGCTCCAGTAGTTACTTATATAAAATTTCACTGATATTTTATTATACCTTTGTTGTTAAAATCAAGATCTGGTATGGCTGGAATTAAGAGGTTATGATATTATGGAAAAATATGTTTTATTGCAAAAATTAGTTCAACAACCTCAACATTGCCAATAACGTTTTGTCAAGACCCTTGCCGAATAACTCCTCTGGGAGTCAGTCTCACATACGGTTTGTGTACTGAACAGGTACCTCAACACCGACTCAGTGCTTGTGTGGAGGTGGGAGTCTCCATCATTTCACCACGGAATTGGATATGCCTAATCCAAATGACCCGTCGCTTTTGGATAAAACAAAACACAATATGGAAAGGGAGGTCGAGTTCCTTAACAGCACAACCCCAATGGACCTTAACCAAGACATATTCAGAATCTAAGCTCTCTCAAGTAACATCTTCGAGCTCCCTCTTTCAACACGGATACCCCGAGATCGGCCATAAACATCGCTGTGAAAGGAAACCTTACATCACAAAAGCAAAGGGTGAAGAATCTTCTCCTGCAGGACACGAAATGCTTTGTTTCCCTCTTGTTTCGTCCCGCATTGGCTGTACAGAAGGACAAAACCGTCATTCCGAGATATTCATTTAAATTTGGTATAGTCTTTAAACCCTATTTCTTTTGAATTTGTCAAGTTAAGAACGTCCCTTAGGAATGCCCTCTCTGGTGTCGACTCACCTACTGCCCATCTTTCAAGTGACCAGTTTGGTCCATTGAGAAGTGCATCACGCTCATCACCCTCCGGGTGATAATGCGCAAATGCATTTATATTACGTCAGGAGATGTTATCTGTAGCGGCGCTCTCCTTTTCGACACCTCGACTGTCGTCAGTTACTTCGAAAAGCAGAAAAGAACCAAGTCCTCCTACCTCAACCTTCCCGTTTGGAATGTTTCATTGTGTGTCCTCGCCGATGAACCACATTTAAATCCGGCATACCCCAAATAGTCTCAATTTCCTAGTGTTGCGATCGTCCCGACGGAATGAGCCGATCAACATCACATGGTACTTTTCCCCTCGGTCTTCAATCGAATCTGTACCCACTAGGCAGATTTCTTCAAGACCTTGCGATGAAATAGACTGCAAACTCCAGACCTCTTCTCAGTCGTGCCAGACCAGAAAGATCTACTCTACTTCCGCTGGATATGCGGGAGCGAATATTTGTGGGTTTTGGGGTTATTTTTGTTGTCCTAGACAGTGTCCATGTATAGAGCATGAGCTAACCGTAGCCCGCATCTCGTATGAGGTTCAAAGCTGGTTCACACTCATTAGGAAACAGTAGCCAAGGCAAAGTTATGGTTCAGGAGGTTTACGTACATTAGGAAACAGTAGCCAAGACAAAGTTAGGGTTAAGGAGCTGTACGTCCCTTCGCATGTTACTTATTCTCTTAACGCATTCAGATAGATAATATCTCTGAAAATAAACCGAAGTTTTAGAATAAGATGTTTCTTTAATAATACGTATCCGAGTATAATACGGGCACACTTCTAGACATTCCTGCAGTTACATTTCTGTAGAGTGTGCACAGCTGCTCACGTAATAACTGACCATTGACGGGCTTTTAGCAGCAGGCCCTCTATCCAAGGGGAAACCACTCTCGTTAGACTTGTGCCTCGACAAGCAGATGATCTTCTAATACTTTTGTTGCAAAAACTTGAGAGGGGTGTCTTTGAACCGTATTGGTTGTATTTCTGAAAAATTGTCGTCGGTTAAGTACTACTGACTAAACATTGTACAAGAACGAAAATATTTGTTTTTGTTGATTATCCTGAGTAACATGCATGTGAATACGAGGGCACATACAACTAGCGTAGCTGGGGCGGATGCTTTAGTATTGTGTTAAATGTACTGAACTGTGAAGGAGAGGTACCAGGTTTGATCATCGATGGAGCCGATACTTTGTTCTTACCTGTTTCAACTGAATCATTCTCTCTCTCTCTCTCTCTCTCTCTCTCTCTCTCTCTCTCTCTCTCTCTCTCTCTTTCTACGATATACCATTATTTTTGTATAAGTCGTTCAAATTAGCCAGACACATTTTTCCTTGTATTGTACACTGAAGTTTTTCTCCACGCGCTTTTACGATAATTGTGACTTTTGTATGTAAATTAGACTGTCGATGGGGGTGCTTGATGGTGTATAGTTTATAGAAGACTGAACGTTACTACAAGATTAAAGATTTAAGAGAGATTGTGCATATTGGGATGGGTGTGTGTGCTCATAACAGTTCAATATAGTTGGTTTTGCTAGTCATAGACGTGAAGAGCTTATGATATGATCTTTCGTCAGTCGTCCGTCTGTCTTTTAGCATAAGTTTCTTGTCGCCATTCCTCCTAAACCACTCTGAGGATTGCCGTGAAACTTTTCACACGCACGCATCTCATAGTGTAGTTGGTCCGAAATGAAAATACTCGAACAACCATCTTGAATATTTTGCTTTCTCCACTCCTCTTGAATGGAGGAAGACTTTTATGATTATGATGTTGTGTTGGTCCTAATTGAAAACGATGCCGATCTGATGTCTAATATGTTTTTCATGGAGGCCATTTTGATCTAAAATTAATATGGTGCTGAGTTGACGTCCAGTATGTGGCAATCTTAAAATCTTGTTTTCGCTACTCCTTATAAATAGAAAGTCATTTAGAGAAAGAGTTTTCATCCGTAGAGTTCTTATGGTGTGTAATTGGTCCTAAATGAAGATGATTTCTAATATGGCCTATATAGTGTCCAAATTCAAAATTGTTTTATTCCTATTCTCCTGGATGGATGTTCATATAAACATGATGTTTTCACGAAAAGACTTCTTATGATGTTCAGTTGAACGTACATGAACTTGATTCCGATCTGATGTCCAGTATGGTCGCCACAGCAGCCACCTTCAAAATCGTGTTATCGTTACTCTTCCTGATTGGATGGTCATCAACGTTTGATTTCCACTGAAAGACTTCTCATGACATTTAGTTTGTCTTAAATGCAAATGGTGCCGTTCCAATATGATTGCCACGGCATTCAGCTTGAAAATCGTATCGCTAATCCTCCCGAATTGGTGTCATGTCGACATGAGAATTTCAACAAAAGACTGCTTATGAAGTCTGGTTGGTGCTAAATGAAAATGGTGCCAATCACACGTCCAATAAGACAGCCATAGCGGCCATCTTGAACATTTTGTTATCGCTACTCTTCCTGAACTGGTGGCCGTATCTGCAAGGGGTTTTCACTAAAATGCTTCTTATGATGTCTAGTTGGTCCTAAATAAAAAATGATGCCACTCTAAAATCAAGTATCGTCTCCATGGTAGTCATCTTGGAAAATACAAACTTGTCATGACAACTCCATTTCAACAGAAAGTCATATTGACGTGGGGTTTTTACCAAAAGACTACTTATGATGTTCAGTTGGTTTTAAATGAAAATAGCACAGAATGGATGTCCAGTATGGCCTCTACAGCAGCCATCTTAAAAATCTTGTTATTGCTGCTCCTGAATGAAAAGTCATACTATGAAAATACTGTTATCATTACTCCTCTCCGGGATGGTTATGTCATCGTGAGGGTTTCACCAATAGACTGCTTATGATACCTAGTTGATCCTAAAGAAAATGATGCCAGTTGTACAAAAATATGGCTGCCATGGCGACTGTTTTACACCCCTGAATGCATGATCTTTATGCCATCGGATTGTGACCAAAAAAATTCTATTGATTTCTGCATTGACCTAAATGAAAATGGTGCCAAGCTGACATCCAAAATATGTACCACAACAGTTGTCTTGAATTTTTATTGAAAAAGAATTGCTGAGATGATTTCAACGTTCAGTAGTCAAAAGGAAGAAATGGTCTTGTCTTTAATTTCTGAAAATTCGTTTTGCCCTATAGTGCTTCAGTCCGCCATTGAGGGACAACTGTTTTTAGGAGTCCAAAATTATGAAATGAAATAAGTGTAGTGTGCAAGTTCAGAAAATATGCAGTGTATTTTCAGTAAAATGGATTATTTCCATAGAATAGACGAAAATCAATGAAAACATTGGCAAACTGATATGATATTTGCTTATGAGAAGATACAATGCATAGTGACGATGAGCTGTCATCTTTAGAGTAAGCACTGAATCAAGAACTCCTATGAAGATGGAAATTATTAATAGGGAAGAATTACGTTTGGAGGAATGACAGTTGAAGATTACATATAAAGTTCAGCTGAAAACGTTTTATATAAGGACCCAATAAAAAATGAGAGTGTTCTAACCACTAATACGGCTTGCCATTGGCGCATGGGGACGTTGGTAACTGAAATAAAGGGGGTGGGGGCGGATAAAGTCAGATATGTTTCACATTTCTGATTAAGAATGATGGATGCATCTGCAAAGATCTGGAAAATTTAGCACTTTATGTTTCTTAAGTATTAAATCACACCTATGACACAACTGTTGCTGGGAAACAATTTCCATAAATTTGACATGTTTATCTGAGTATATATGAAAATACATATTGTTTGTCTGTATTCGGCCATACATGAAAAATGTTTTGCTTGTTGTTTGTGGAAGGAAAAAGCTTTTTTGACTTGGATCTTTATCTCAATAGTTGTGAAAATTAAGAGTGTTTACCCATTATTTATTTTACCATGTTTACTGATCTGAATCAGGCAAAAATTAATGAATTGATAAGATGTTTATTAAAGAAATAAAAACACCACCTATTCATTACATCACATGTTTCATTCTTTTTGCAGACTATATCTCAACACTATAGCAAAATGCCAAAGAACAGGGAAAAGCTTCTGTATGGGGCAGCGGGGGTTGTTGGGTCTTCCATTCTGGCATGGCGAACATATTTCCCATGGATTGGTTACGATATTCAGTTCCTGAAGGCAGCAGGCAAATTCGGTGGACACATGGCGACGAATATGAAGAAAGGCAGGTATCTTATCGATATGTTTGAAGATGATGTCCAGAAATCTCCCACCAAACCTTTCATTGTGTTTGAAGACAGGGTTTACACGTACTAGGTTATGGACCAGCAAGCAAATCGAGTGGCCAGCATTGCTTCTCAATGGAAACTTAAAGTCGGGGGAAAGCGTGGACGTTTCTAGATAACTTTCTAGGTACGTTTCTCGGTAACTTTTTCACAGTAACTTCCAGATGAAATTATGTTCTGAATATATTTTGGTTTCCGCTGTATAAAAGTATATCATCACTTAATTTTTCAACAAATATTCGTGTAAAATTATTTATTTATTTAGACTTTGCGCATGGTGCTTGAGCACAATAGTGATTTCCGCATCAAAACATGATATCGGCCTGCCATGTACACAAGATATGTAAAATGAATTATAGAAACTTATATCACAAATGAAAGGTTTTGAGTCCTTATTTAGAACATAGTAACGGATCTTAAAACGAATATGCTCCAGCTAATGGACATCAAGCGTAGGGATGATGCAGACAGACGAATTTCGCACGTTGGAGCTTGTGCACTTCGAAAAGACTGAACATCAGATACAGAATAAACTTTACTAGTGCCAAAGTTATGGATTAGGTCAGATAAGTTTGTGAAAGTTTTGACAAAATTTATTTTATGACAAAAACGCAATCGGAACGTAATTTGCTTTGATGAAGAAGAATGGCATACTTTTCCTCAAAATCAAATATACGAATACAGTATCAAAGGTATGAATACAATATCAAAGATATGAATACAATATTAAAGATACAAATACAACATCAAAGATACGAACATCAGAGATGCGAATTCAGTATCAAAGTATTGTTTTTAATAGTGGAAAGCCACGTTGCTGACCTTTTACCTTATAATTCACGCGAGAGATCCCTTTCAATATAAAATGTTTTAACATTCAGAAGCAGACAAGAAGCAGTATCCCCGTCTAGTCATTTCGCTACGCTAACATCATCAACGTAAGACGGGCCTCAGATTTTGTGTTACGTTACTCAAACGATTGCTTTACAGACCTGTTAAGCGCAAATCAGTGAGCAAGCAAAGAAATTATACAGAACTTAAATAATCATAACCTTGATATGTAGTCCATTGGATTCTTAAAAGTTAAGTTTTTTTTATCTAACTGAACATTTGAGTACACTTAAAATAATTATGTCCTTTATGCAACTTCATTATCTTTATAAGATTATACTTACATTCTCATTAAGTGTAAATGTAACAATTCAATTCATAAAAGTTTACAATATTCCTATTTCCAAATGTAAGAAAATGAAGTTATCAAGTAATGACGAAAATATGATAATTTACAAAGACAATATAGATAGTATTATATGTTTTAAACCTGAAGTTATTCACATAAACTGATAGCCAAAATGTAAGATCTATGCGTACGAAAATGTACATAAATTTAAACAGGTGAAACTGGCAAAATCAGTGCTTCCTTTTATCATAATGTGTACACATATTTGAAGATGATATATTATTTGTAATTTAAGTAATGTACATTCATACAATTAAATTATTTGTAATTTAAGTCATTTACATTCACACAATTAAATTATTTGTAATTTAAGTCATGTACATTCATATAAATAAATAACTTATAATCAAAGGATTTGCTAAGATTTTAATTGTACATAAAAGGGTACATAGCAAAAGCTAAGATAGTTATGCATACATTATTAATGTTAAGTGATTTTTATTTCAGGTTTCCTTACTGGTCACGCCAGCTTAAGGAAAAAAAAATTGTTTATGACACTTAATCTAATTCCGTCTCTTTAAACCAGGACATTATGTAACAGAATTATGATTAAAAGCATGACGTTTCTTGTATTTACTTATTTATTTATTTATTGCAACAAAAGTTGTAGAATTTGACTTAAGTATTAACTCCAGTTCCGGCAGCCACTGAATTGAAATTGATGATTGGATTATAATTAGATTTCATATTTCATGGATCTATTTCTAAGTATTACTTCAAACAATACGTGTATTAAACACATTAGAGGAATATGGTTTTAGTACATATTTCTTGCAGGTCTGCAGAAACTGGGAATAGCCGTGGCTTTCATCAACTTCAACATTCGAATGAAACCTTTAGTTCGCTCTGTCAGGGCGTGCGACGCAAAGGTGTTAATTGTCAGCAAAGGTACGATCTTCTTGGACATTCATTGGTAACTGAAGTTACTCAGTCATTATTGTTGAAGAAGCATAGTGTACTATTGACCCGTTCTAATTACTATTTATCAGCTTCTTCGTTGAGATAAAGACAATAGTTTTATAACAGTGTTAAGGCTGTAACTATGAATTTTCTTTAGAAAACATTTTAAACGCAGCAAATATGAAAAGGTATATTCTTCAGATTTAATAATTATGACTGTTATATGAAGTATTGTTTTCATTTATCACGATCGTGCACAATTATTTCAGAGCTTTGATGTATCATCAACCCTTTTGGTTGTATGGAATCAGGTCACAATTATTTTTTTCTATACAGCCTCTACAGTTATTTCTTAGTACTGAACTTTCCACAGTGTCAAATCCTAAAAGATCAAATACCTTCAAAGATGAACTCATGATGAAGTTCTTGTCATGGTTTATTCAACATTTTTTGAGAGTCTGCACTATCAACAAAGCAACCTGCAACTGGCCATGGATTGCAGTTCTGGATCTGCATCAATACCTCATTACTTCCTATGCACAGTCGCCGAAATACACAGAGACAACTACGCCATAAAGCTCATATTTTAAAGAATAAACAACTACATTTAAATCAAAACCAATAATGCAGAAATCTAATTTGTGTATCAACAACAAACTGAGAGAGGAAAAATGGTATAAAAAGAGACTGAGATTTCATTCGTGTGTACACAGTCGGAAATAATAATTGTGACCCGAGTCATATCATGCCAAATTATGTATGGCCAATTATAGTCTAACTTTATTATTTGCATGTGACACCTGTTTCAGCTTTAAGCTTGAAGTCCTTTTGAATTTAATAGCAAACAGGGTATGTAGCAGCTGTCAGAAGGTGGGCTGGTATTGCAGAGGGTGCAAGTGTTGGGCTAAGCGCTCTTGAGACGTCAAAACTAAATTTGCCATATCTTCCTTAATTAGTTTTCAATGCAGTAAACACTTGTATTGTAATACAAGATAGTTGCTATCTGACAATTTGTATGAAATATAGGACACTGATCAGTTAAATTTTAATAGAATTTTAAATAAACATTTAATTTAGAAAACTATATTTTAATGTAAATATAAATTTTCATACAAATTTCAAAATTCAAACTGATAAATTTTAGAGACATCAAAGTTGACTAATGAATGGTAATTAAAACAAGTGGTAGCTTGGGTCAATATAACTTATAACATTTTGTCCAGGGGTAGTGAAGCATGATAGTTAACAGTGAGTTTTGTAGCAAATTTCGATAAGCCTGTTCAAATGCATATAGGTGTCTGAAGAGCTATCTAAACATTTAATTTACCGAGGCTACGACAAAGACCTGATTGGGGAGGCAACCCAAAAGACTAAACAAACAAACCGCGATGTCCTACTAAAACATGGAAAGAAGGAAAGGGCTGATAGGATACCATTTATCCTGACCTACCATCCAGACAACCCCAAAGTAGGTAAAATCATCGGGAAACACTTGGCCCATCGTGGAATTGTCGGATGCACTAAAGTTAATCCTCCCGAACAAACCTGTAGAAGCCTACCGGAGACCAAAAACCCTCAAGGACATCCTAGTCAGGGCGAAGCTAACGCCAATCACTAATTAAGACCACCCTAGTCAATCTGGCTCCTGTGGCGATAAAAGGTGCAAAACCTATCAACATATGACAGAGACAAGGACATTTTCTAGCACAGTGGCTAGAGTAAAACTAAACATACATGGACCAAACAAAACGTGAAAAACAGAGAATGTAATTTATCTCATCACATGTAAGATCTGTAGCCTGTCGTAGAAACTGAAAAGCTACATAAAAGGATCAACCTTCATAGATCTGATTGGATGACAA
>JAECUM010033156.1:0-31399 GCA_016617855.1 Megalonaias nervosa
TTTTTTCCTTTTCCGACATCGGGATATCAGTTAACTCCGCTAGTTTTTGATTAGCTGCTTGATTTATTATTTTACTTACACTTGCGGGCATCACTTCAGTGCTAGGTAATTTCACAGGTTGAAGTCGGGTCGGTCTGCGTATTAATCGTGATAGTCTATCTTTAATTGCTGAGAATGCTTTGCTAGCGAGATTACCAACAGCGCCTATACCTTTTTCACGAACAACATCAATAGCTTTCATTCCCAGCTGCTTTGCAATCGGTATTGTTTTTGGGGCTATTCTTCTAAACAGACCCTGAATAACATCACCTAGTCCATCTCCGTAGGTCGTTTTGTATACAGGTAATCGAGAGTTTATTACCCTGACCATGGTAGGTCCACGAGTATTGTGTATGATCATATTATTATTAAGTGACTTTATCACTAATTATATACTTAATCACTATAATAATCGTCAGCGATTTCATTAATAAGAGACCGATATACATTAATATCCATGATGCCGCCACTAAATAATCGTTTACAAATATCAGCTACTTCATTAATGATTTCTGGGGAATTATTACCAGCTCGTTTTCCTCCAATGAGAATTTCTAATCGATCGACATCAGCAAGAACGTTATTGGGGCAAGTAATAAGACCACTTCCTAAACCACTTCCAGTTGCGCCAGGATCGTCTTGAAATTCTTCTTTCTCTTCACTTGGTTTCGGTGGTTTCTTTTTACTTGGTTTCGGTGGTGTTTTTGGTGATTTTGGATAATCACGAAGTGATTGCTCAAATGGTTTTGGTGTTTTTTGTTGTTTTTGTATTAGTTTTTTTGTTTGTTGTTAATATCGGTGATAATTCAAATTGTTGTGGTGGTGGTAATTCAAATTGTGGTGTTGGTAATTCAAATTGTGGTGATGATGATCGTTTCATCATTTCTTGAAATTGTTGTTCTTGTTGCGGTGATGGTTGTTCTCGTTACTGTAGTTGTTGTTGTGGTGGTTGTGATAATCGTTTACTTCGTTCAACCTCTTCTACATATATATTTACAGTTATGACAAATTTGTTAAAATCGTCAATTTCTTCACTAGATCTGATTTCTGGAATACCAGTAGCGACGCGATATATATCTCTGATCCAATTGGCAAGTCTTAATGATTTAACATGTTTTTGTTTTACATATTTTTTTCTTTCATAATATCCAAACGCGGCAATATCAAATAATTGGGTTGGGTCCCTGATAGCAGCAATACCTTCAGGCGTAAATTTATCTATTATATTAGTTCTGGTTCTTGGTGGTTGTGGTGGTGGTTGAGCTGCTTGTGGTGGTGGTTGAGCTGCTTGAATACGGTCAGCAATATCAGCAGGTAATGTTGCAAGAGCTTGTTGTATTGCTTCGGTTGCTGTAACGATTTTTTTTGTTGGTTCGACAATCGGCTTAAATAATTTTTCTGTACCTTCTGTAAATTCCACTTGAGATTCCTGACGTGATTGTAGTTGTTGCTTAACAGAATCACGAACGGGTAGATATTTTTTAATTGCCTCTAGTCGCTCTCGAGCTAATTTAGCTGAGTGTGGTTCTCCAGTACTCATTATTGATAATATCTATACTGGCTGTTTAATTTATAGCAGCAGCGAGGGTGAATGACATACGCGTAGTGACCAGATTGTGAAAAAATCAGAAAAAATCTGGTCAATTAAAGAAGTTTTCATTATTAAGGCAAAAACTTCTTTTTTCAGCCTTCGTAGGAACCCTTAATTTTCAAAAATAAGGTCTCTACAAAGTTGTAGGGTTCACCCTCACTGCTGCTAGAGTCGAAGTTGTTCGAAACGCCTCAGAAGAAGACGAGGATTTTACGAACGTTTATGCATGGAGACAATGGACCTAGGCTTGTAACCCCGGGATCAAGACACCCTTATGGCAGCTATATATTCAAGAACGAATATGACCAAGATTAGTGTGTGACAAAGCATGATGAGGTTACTTCCCTTGGAACGGTGAATATTCAGTTATCGGGATGTATTTGTGGCTTTTTCTGCAAGTGAGATTGGTTATTCCTACCTAAAACTCAAACTCTCTTCTAGCAATGCAACCCCTTTTATACTATAGCAATATGTAATGCAATGTGTATCAAAAGGAAGAATTGTTGCTGTTTTAATAACTGTTAAAGTGTACTTTGGAGTAGTTAAATTAAATTTCGTGAGCACCTTGAAAGCAGTTATTTCGATCATCAATCTGCTTTACATACCATGTTGCTTCCCTAAGACAGTTAAACTGATTGTTAGTGTCAACCCTTGATAAAAGGTCAGTCTGATCGTGGTACACAGATGACCTTTATATTAACCTTTCAAATTTAAATTTGAACCAATGCCAGTCACCGAATACCATTATCGTTATTATTATTATTATTATTATTATTATTATTATTATTATTATTATTTTCTCAGCAGATTTCGTTTACTGCACTAGAAGACGTCTTCAGCCACAATACATAAAATAAGATAAAGTATACCAATATTCCCTCTAATGTACTCGCTGCAAATGTATAGAACTTTACGTTATATCTCGTCCTCTTTCAGATCGGAATCAAAGCCTTTGGCCTCGCATATATGATCTAGCATGTTTAAAGTAAGACAACAATAAACACTAAAACCAAATACAGTCATTTGAAACGCAAAGCCGATTTATAACTTCATTATTAAATTTAATATCATGTAAATCAGATTGTTTTAAAATTTTTGGATGAGGTCCATTATGCTGTTGTAGGAATTTACACTAAGTTATTATTACAGGTAAAATTGATCCCTTCTACAAACTACTAACCAATGTCTATCAAAAACAACTTAACTGTAAATCCATCTGATCCTGGACTTTTATTATTAGGAATATTTTAAGACAAGCTGTTGCTTCTATTAGTGTAATTGTGCCATTAATTGATTTTCTTTGTATGTTATCTAATTTAGGGATATCTCTAAAACTGAGTAAAATCTCGAGATCAACTGTCTCCATGGTGATAAGAATATAACTTTTGATACTATAATTTAGTTTCTGCTCGAATTTCTAGGTCACATTTTGTAAATGTTCCATCTTGTTTCGGTAAATTTTTATCATGTTAATTGTATGGTTTCTAAATTTCAATTATATAAATATTTTGAAACGCTTTCCACGTCTTCAATATATTTTGTCCTAGATATCACACTTACCTCTTCGTATTTATAATTACTTGTCAGTTTAGTTTTATTCCAGCTGTTACTTAATCTTCAATAGTAACTAATTCCTCTACTTTTACATCTTTTATTATTTTAATAAAATGGTTGAAATTATTTTTGAAAATAATTTGTGGTTAAATTTTAAATAGGTTAATATTACACAGTTTTCATAGCTCTATTCGTACATGAACCTTAATCATCAAACTCTCTACATTTATATTGACTACTTCAAAGTTTTTCTTTCCTGTAATTGTGAAAGTTTACTAGTGACAGTATAAGTCAATCTTCGAACGTTTTTACATCCGCTTTAAAGTCCTCAAGTAACTTCTTAATATCTTCAGCATTAATTTTCTTCTCATTGTTTAATTATTTCTGCAATTACTGAACGCGTGAGTGCAATGTGTTATAAATTTGTAGAAACTTCTTTATTTTCTCCACATCAATCCCCTAATGTTAATATTTAAAAATGGTATCCTTTGTTCAGTTAGTTATAGTAATTTCTGTATGTTGTCTGCAGGCCTTATGCTTGATTCCACTCTAACAATATGTAAAGCTTGTAAACCAATTGATATAATTCTTAGTCTGTCGGTAAATAAATCTTATGCAGCTTTCTTGTTATGATCTGTTTTATGTTTGTAGTTCATTTCTTTCAAATCATTATTCTCCAAAGTCTTACACATCTGAGATACAACTCCATTTTGTACAAACACTCTAGTAGCTCAATCAAATTTGTCTAAATTGCTAAATTTGTAATACGGATGTTGTTCATATTTAAATCATTGTTTAGTGTTGGACCTAGTTTTTCATCATTTCCATCTTTAACTGTGAATTTTATATTAAAATCACAATTTCTGTGTTTAATGCAATTTCTCTCATTTAGTACACCTTTAATGTCCAATTTTGTCCGTGTTTGTTATATTCATATTCAACTTTATTTTATCTTGCATTTTCAAGTTCTTTACTAGTTAGCTAAAAATTATTCATTGCGCTTAACCAAATTCACTATTTACAATTAAACGTGCAAATTAGTTTAGCTGACTTATTCTAAAGATATATGCAAGTGGCATATCGTTAAAATATAATACCTTAGTGTCTTGATATTCGGTACTAATATTAAATATGTTAACGATGCCGCTATGCAATTGCTATATGAGATATTAACACGATACGATATAAAATCGCCAAGAAATGTATACTTTAACAATTAGGCACTATAATGGAGTAGAGTAGGAGCTGTTACAATAATTATCTGCATTACTTAGTTGATCAAGGAAATATATGCATTTAGGTTTCATGAAGCCACAACCTGCTTTTGATTGGGTAGACGTATTTATAGACCCCTGACTATTAAATACTAGTAATTTAGAGTTGAATATGGTTATATACACTGTGTAAGTATTGCTCGGAGTTACAAATATTTTATACATACGTTTCTGACATTCAATCTCTGCTCTTCTTCAGTGTCATTATTAGTAGTCATTCGTTCTTAAACTTTGTCATGTACATTGTAAAGTCAAAGAAACCATCGGGTATTGATATATGGTCTTGGTTTCATATTTATCGGTTATATAATATGTATATTTCACTATCTCTGTTATAAATCATATTTGAAAATATATATATTTCTCATATTGTTCATCCACAGTTACGTAACTATGATTCATTGAATGGTTAACTGGGTTATCTGTTTGGGCATGGATTTAAGTGAAAAGATGAAAAGAAACCATTGGAGCCCTGAGGTCGCTCCATTTGTTGCACTCTGCAACTATCGTATTGTATTTGTCGTTACCTATTTCCTAATGGCTATCTGCTTTACTCACACTTATATCCATAGTATTTTTCTTATAACAGAGGTTACATTCTTGTCCAGTTTTAAAATATTTACCGTATTCCAGCTTGTCTTTTAAAGATTTTCTTTTTTTTTTTGCAACAAATTAGCGTAAAGTTGTACATAACCTTGTAAACACTGGTACTACAAGTCCAATGAAACACGGCCACCGCATCTTCAAAACTATTCGCTATAACACTCATTCCACTGGAAACACTTGCCATACCAATTTCTGAAAACTTTTAAAACTTTTATGGATGATGTTTAACATCCTTTTCGTACATTTACTTTTGTTCGGATTGTTTTGAAAGAGAACTTATTCGCTTCCTTCCATTTTTTGTAAGCAAATTTATTACGAGTCTAAGCCCTTACAATAAGTAATAGAAAAGACTAAAAGCAACAAGCTTTTGTAAAATTCCACAAATAATTTATTTCCTTAGAATACAAAGTGAAAATGAAAAAAAGAACTTACAGTATTGCGAATTAAATCCCAAAATAATCCTAAAATTACCGACACAAGTCCTAATAATTTAAAGTCCTGAATAAATTTTAGTAGAAATCCAAATTAAATCCAAGGCTGAAATGTTGATGTGTCTGTGATGAGCAATTTAATTAAATGATTCCTTTCAAATTACATCTGAACACAACAAAAAAATGATTCCACAGACTGATCTTTAGACGGGAATGAAGACTTTGTTTACAAAAACCTCTGTCCTGTTTGCTAAGCCCCAGTTATGAGGTCATGTATAAGCTATAATCTACCTGTCTTGAGAATATTACCGCGGCCATGTGTTTGATGTCTAAAGATCGCCGCGGGCTAGTGTTGAACTCTTAAGCAATGTTACATGACCGGCCGGAGACTGGAATCTTGAATCTAAATAAAGGCTTACAGTTATCAGACCTAGGTGTTAAAGATTAGGCCAAAGATCAAAAGGAAGTCCACGTGGTGAACTTATTCTTATCCGTCCCCACGTTGACAGACAGAGGGAGGGACATTGTCCGCTAAGTTTGATTGGATCTGTTCACAGCGATATCCAATCGAAATTGAGCTAGAGGGTGTGATTACAATTTAGACCCGAATGATAATTTTCAGAACTCCTAAGAGAAAATTTAGTATTCGCCTAGAGGGATTGTAGATCAATAGGGTTACTCCGAGAAAGAAGCCACTCGTAATTCGGCTGCAAAACTTAGAGGTAGATTCTAAGGAAAGACAAAGCTTCGAAAAGGAAGTTTTTTAAGGGACACAGAACTTCGGGTTCCATTGGGTCCCGAGTCTTTAAGAGTTGGAGACGGAATTGAGGCTGTAGCCGAGACAGTCGATTTCGACAGAAGAGTAGTCGTGGTAGAGAAAGTGGAGGAGGAGGAGTCTATAGAAAGTCGAGGAGGAGGAGGAGGAGGAGGAGGAGAAGGGATTTGGAGAAAAGTCGAGGAGGAAGGGGAGAAGGAAGTGGGAGAAATAAGAGGGAGAAAGGAAACAACAGATGAGTAGAAATACAAGGACAGGTGGAAGTCAATCTCACACTACTAATCAAGTAATGCAATAGGGTTGTTAAAGGGTCGAGCGGAAGGAATGTAATTGGAAATTTGAGCCGTTTGATTATTGAATTGTTATTAAATTGTTATTCATTGAATTTCAGTCTTTTTGTATATTTAACCATCTAACCGTGGCATTGCTGACTGGGGGCTCGGAGCATTACAGCTATCTTTCACTGAATTTAACTTCCAACAAAATAGAGCCTGGGTGGGACTTTTATAATAGTTTAAATAAATATTGGGAGCACCGCACTCCAACCATAACAATCCCCCACAATCTCTTTATATACATACCCACTTGACCTACGTCGCAATACCATTTTCTAAAAAGTCGATTTGTATGTTTTGTTTTCTTTCGCCATTCTGTGCCATTGCGATTAAGAACATAAATGGGTTAGGATATAAAAGAAGGGAGATGAAATATACACACGCCCTTACGCATAAGCAAAGGTGTTTATAAACACACAATAACCGCCCACACAAAGTGGTCTGTGTCCATGTTACGTTTAGCTTCTTCACCCTCATGATGTTGCTGCTGTAGCTGCCTCTGTTGTTGCTGCTGTCTTCTTCTTTTTCCCTAATAATTTTCTCACGCAGGACATCATCCAGCAGGTACCCCGCTTGACGTTTTAATGTATGCACTGCACAATTCCTCAATGATCATGTCTTTATGCAGGAACGTAGGAGAGGGAGCAGGAAGGTTGAGCCTCGACGTCATTGTTTATAAGGCTCATCTTGTTCCTGGGTTGAAAATATTGATCATTTCTCAAATTTGAAATGTGTTGGCTTGCACTGAATATTTGAGCGATACTTATGGCTGGTGATTAGTAGAGTGGAGATTTTTTGTGTCGGTTCATGCCATGGGCTGTAGTATTAGAGACGGTTCTAAATTAATACGCGATGCAGCTTGATGACGGGTTTGTTTCGAGTTTTTCCCGCTCAATCTGTGCCGCCTTGTGTGGCTGGGTTTGATGGTTTGGGTTATTGACCATCTTCCATTGTCTTGAAAATCAGGCTGGGTCAACGCTTACTACTTTTTGTAGGAGGGGGACTTGGATAGTTACTGCGTTGTGCTGTCAGTCAGGATTCTATATGATTTTGGACCACCTATATTCCTATTCATTTTGGGGTAGGATTAGTGAGTTCTATGGCTAAGTTACGAATAAAAAACCAAACATTGCCGCCTTGTGTGCCGGGGCCTAATGGTATGGGCTTACGAAGACCTTATACTTTTAAATTTAATTTTGAGGTCAGATTGTAGGGTCCTTTGGCCAAGTTACTTATAGTGAACCAAGCATTGCCACCTAGTGTGGCGAGGCCACCTTATTTTTCTTAAGTGTTGATTAAGATCTGAGTTAGTGCTTGAATTATTTCCTGGCCTTTCACCAATACCATTCTTGTCTGAGTAGAGAAGCAAGGAGGGACGCTAGTAGTGATAGGGGACAATATAGGGACAATGGGAAAATACATTACAGCCACACACCCCCGGGACGATATGGGGACAAGATTTATAGGAACAAAAGGTTGGGACTATATAGGGACAAAAGATTGAGACTATATAGGGACAATAGGAATGGAACAGGTGGGGTGACGTCACGGTACTGGCAACAATGTTGCAAGTGGCTGACCTGAATACGCGCGGCTACCCTAGGTAGGGACAAATACAATAGAGACAGACACATAGAAACATGGTTAGAGACAGAGACATATACAACACAACCATAGATTGATGAACATCAATCTATCATACCTAAATTATACAACAGACTAAAAAGATTTTAGGCAAGAGAGAAGAGATATCTTTTCGAGTCATATGAAGTGGCCCTGAAAAGGGCATTTGGGTTCTTCTTCTTCTTCTATTTTCTCCAGTTCTTCCACCAGCTCTTCACTTTTCCAATAATTCCTTTCTTCTTCTTCTTTTCTTCGTATGCTCTCCAGTCCTGATGTCTCACTGCTCTAAATTTTTCCTGCACCTTCATCCAGTTGTTGTTAAGTCTGTTAAATTCCTCTTCTTTTTGTATTCTTTGTCCTTTCTCTCTTTTGCCCAGATATCTTTAATCTTCTTCACTTCTTCTTTCATTACCTTTTTCATTATGTCTTCTGCTTTCTGTAACTGGTCTAAGCCCCATTTGACAAAAGACCACTCTGCCAAATTGATTATCTCTTCCAAAAAGCACCTCACTTCGATGACAACATCAAGGGCCTGCTTCAAGGTCCCCACTCTCACATATTTAGGATTGATGAAGCCTCTTAACTTCTCCACTTCCTCTTCTATCATCCTTTGTATTAGATCCCTGGCCACTTTCAGGCTGTTCGCAAAGTCTAGACTGCCTGGGAACCTCCATTCCTGTTGAAGTCTTTCTACCACATAGGCTCCATCCACCATCCAGTACCAACTGTCTTTTAACTGGTTAAACACAGTCATTATGATAGTTGTTGACTAGTCAACGCTGGGTAGCCAGACTGACGGACACTCCGCAATATATATTTTGAAGCACGGACGTGAACGAAAACATCCCTTACACTCACTTCACATATTATCTACTACTATCCACACAGAAGGATGAGAATTAAAAAACACACACCATATCTACCATCCACACAAACGTACGCGAACACAGAAAACACACCATATCTACTATCCACACAAACGTACGCGAACTCACGCAAACACACCATATTTACTATCCACACAGACGGGAAGAGAAGAAAAAACCCACATTATATCTAGTATCCACACAAACGTACGCGAACGCATAACACACACACACACACACACACACACACACACACACACACATTAGTAAAGGAGTGAATGTTTATAGTCACACTACTCCATATTCACACAAACTGGAAACTTGAATAGTCTCTTTTCTAGAGATCTGGTTAGCCCCTGAGAAGGGCTGTTTTTTAGAACTCCAGATGCACCCGTTAATATCGGCACCTCCCAGGTCTAGCCCTACACACGCATCGTCTGCTCCTGTCATGCTCCCAGTTTACATTTGTGGCTGGGAGCGCAGAGGGAGGTTAATTAGCTTCACTATCCCTCTCCTCAGTTTGAGGGACAGGGAAGACTTCCCTCTCTCTTCTTCTATTTTGTAGTCGGGGATGATAATGTGGTCTCTGCGGCTCTACTGGCAGTGGTACTGGTGGCTGTGGCTGACATTGTGGTGGTACAGGTATTGGTTGTGGAGGTGTCCTCACTTCAGGTTTCACAGTACACACAGACTTAGCATGAGGTGAGGCAGGATTCTTTCCTCCTTCTCTTTCTTCTTTTCCCTCTTCTCTTCCTCCTCTATCCTGGGTTCTTCGGCTATAGCCTCCATAGCCAGCTCATCTAAATGCGCCTGGCATATTCCAGGTGCATTTGGAGTTCTAGAAGCTTGGCAATTCTATTATTCGTAATGTTACTGTTGACTGGTCAACGATGGGTAGCCAGACTGACGATCGCGAAGCTTTATATCCCTGGAGCACGGACGTGAAGGAAAACATTCCCTTACACCAAAACTTACAATACCACTATTACTATTACATGGAACGCGCGGACCTAAAAGAAAAACTCACGTTAACTTTTTTACTTATAAACACAGACTCACATTATCGGAGAAGACAGAGAAACGAAATGTGGATTTTTACTGACAAAAGAAACGAAGTGCTTATAGATACACTTTAACTTTTAAAATATAAAACACATAATTTTTTGGCAATTGAATTAGTATGTCTTTTCTAGAGTATTGGGTTAGCCCTGAAAAGGGCTGTTTTTGTTGACGGGGAGTGATGGCAATCTTTTACTTTCAAAGATTGCGACCCCGTCTGGCGGAAGGCTTTCCTACAGGATACGGTCTGCTTCTGCGGAAAGAGAAGAACTCCTTGGTGTCTACTCGGCAGTCGACGAAACCTCTGTCTGGTTCCTGCTGTTATTGTTGTTGCTGTTGTTCTATCTGTTGCTTCTGAAGTCTATACTTTTCTGTCCATTCTTCTTGCTCTTTCTTGATTTCCTCTCTGAAGACCTCTTCTATGAGGTCTTCGGTTACTTTTAACATCATGACATTCTCTATCTCTTCAGGCTTTGGTATCAGGTTTTGCCTGGCACGATGCAAATTCACGTAGGCTTCGTTCAGCTTGGCTAGTCTTGATAGCATGTTCATAGGTTGACGAATCAACAATGGATGGCCAGACTGGAGACTGCCTCGATTTATATGGCTCAAACGCGGACGCTATAGAAAACATCCCTACTGGGTTTTTGTTGGGTCGGAACGCTATGATAGCTAATGTCATGGTGAGGGATAGAGAGAAGTCAAAGAGCATATGTTCACAGTGGTTTTTTTGGGAAAACAAACGACAGGCACATTTTTTCAAAACACAACATTTTTTATTCAAACAAACAACTAACAACTAACATTTAACAATAACATCAAACAAACTAAATTTTGACAAGGTTGACAACGTTGTGAAATCATGTTAGATTTCCACTGATGGAAGTCATGAGGCTATTGATGTACACTACGTTTCCTAGCTAAAGACAAAAGATAGCCATAATGGTCACAAAACCATCGATCTACTTTCTCGTCGTTTCTAGAACAGTTACGATCAAAATAAGTCACTAAATGTTCTAAAGAATATCCAAGTCTGCGTTGATGAAGAAAACACGCACAATATTGTCCACACACCATGGAATCTGTGCCTTGTAATTTCACATTATTGAATCGTGTCGTCTGGGCATTTCTTCTCATAAAGTCAATGATGTCGTCTTCCAAAGGGGGTAATCCATACGAATCAAAATACTCCACACAACCCTCTTTAGGGAAGTAGAGGGCAACCCAGTGGGTTCCTGGGAGATGACTGTCGTCCGTGTTGATGACATAAGCTTGATGGTCTTGAGGTTTGAGATGAGGTAGTTCATCTTTAGCACACACGACAATTTTTCTTCTTGGCTCATCATCAGACATTTATCGTGCTGAATTTGACTTGGATGATCGTTTTGCCATCCATAGCAATCTTTCTTGGTCAATTCCGTAATTTTATCCGACAGGTGTTTGGCAAAACAGGACACTAAATGTTGTTCTTGTTCTGACCATCTGGACGTGACCATTATGTCCTCTTCGTCTCTGTCTTGGGGTTCTGCTTTCACGGTATCCTCCCATTCCATTTCCAAAGATTCTCTACTTTTCAAAGAGGGATAAGAGTCTTCTATAGTTTCTAGAATGACTTCTCTCAAACTGTTGATTTCTGTGGTATTATCGAATTCGGCATACAGGATGACGTTCACGGTCTCGGCGAGAGCTTCTGCAAACTGAAGTTCCACACGCAGTTGACCGGATTTTATAGGGTGGAAATGTCCCTCGTCTCTGCCTTGGTCTGGAGTGAAATCAAGGCCCACAAAGTGTAGCCTCCTACATAATTTTCTTACGAAATGCTGTGACTGGTGTTGGTTCCTACCTGTCCGGTAGCTTCGTACAGGGACAAGTACGATCTCAAGTAATTCTTCTGGGCAAAGTTAGGTTCGAAGGGTCTGGTACACAAGGTCTTGCCATCGCGACTGACTTCGATCTTGGAAACTCTGTACTGCTTAAACTGGAAAGGATTTTGATCGTGGGCTCCGTTGAGGGCTGCAATGCTGACGATACCAACGAATAAACGTTTGGGTAACTGTCCTTGAAACAGATGATCTTCGATCTTGGATCAGAGTCCAGCAGCAATGGTGAAAGGTTTCACTTCTATGTGTCGTATCGGATACTTGGCGGTCGTTCTGCTCAAAGTGTGAGTGATGTCGTTTCCCGCTTTAGATAACACTTCTACGCGGCGCACGTAAAGTCTGGCTTCTTGGATGATGGCTTTGTACTCGTTGGCATGAGCCATCAAATGGAAAGCGACACTGCTGCGATCGAGTCTCAGGCGAATATCCACTCCATTGAGAAAATACTTGTCTTGCAATCACATGTCCAAATGCAAACGGTCCATCAGTTCCAAACTACGACCTTGCAGGATTTTCTTTCGACGGTTATTAAAGCCCACATTGTGAGGATCGTCATCTGTTGTCAGGGCTGTGTCGTTAAACTTGTCCTCACCTGCTGTGTCAGGTTTCCAATCCACTCAAGCATCCAGATGAGTGTTCTTTGCCTCTTTTCCGTACGTCAAGAGATTTTCCAGGTACGCTCGGTAAGGGTAAGTATCCATGCTACTGCTAACCAGTTTGTTATTCAAGTACAAATCCACTTCGCTGAACAAGGAATGCATGAAATTGTTGACGGGAGCTACTCTGGCATCGGCTGCCGGATTGGTGTTGTCCGTTTTGATCACTTTGAGTTTCAGATACAAGTAACTGCTATTCAGGTCGATGTAATCTTCGGGCTGTCCTTTGATTTCAAACTCGATGAGAGCTGAATCCGTCAAAGAGGAGACGGGATGAAATTCGACCCATTGGGATTCTTGCATCGTCATCATGTCGGGTGGCATGGCAAACAGATCCAGTTCCGATTTGGATCAGGCGCAAGACTCTGGGTGCATCATTTTCTTTCTTTCTTTCTCTGATTTAATAATCAAAAACATCTAACTCTCGGACGATTTTTCTTTTCTTTGTCTTTCTAGCTCTGGGGTGTGAAGTCCTCTGAAAGGGTGTCTTCGTCGTCTCTTTCTGCCTTGTCCTTGCTGAGGTTTCAGGGAAGCAGGAATGTCTGACTCGGCAGCGTCCGTGGCATTTATAGGAATTTCTCGTCGGCCCAAAATGTCTTTGCCCGTTTGAAGTAAGACATTTATGCTTGCTCTAAAGAAAGCTTCTTTGGGGTTTTGTTTGTCAATGGTGACATTTTGAAGAAATTCTTTACCTTGCGTCAACGCAAATCTTTCAAGGCGTGCAATCCCCGTGTCACCATCGGTTTTAAAACGGGGACCACCGAACGAAAGGCTGATTTCAGCATATCTCCTAAACCATGTCCTTGCTATCGAGCGACTCCTTGGTACACAGGATACATGACTGACAAGGGGTTAGAGTAATCGTTTTCGAAAATGGAGTTTCACTGTGACTTTCCTTTTGGTGAATGGAATATTTTGTCCCAGATCTCCTTTTATAGTAATGTTGACAGTGTCGAAATACGACTTTCTGACGGGCAAATAGTGAGGATACACAAATTCGCGGTGAACGTGATAGGTGTTTCCACCTTCCTCGTCAGCGTTCGTGGCAGAATCCACTTTGAATGGAATGACACGCAGTAACGGTACGGAGGTGTGTCCCACCACGTTGTATTCCACCACATCGGAGTACACAAAGATCAAATTCAGTCCTTGGTTCATTTCTACAGGGAATCGAAAATATTTCGCAAAATCCAAGTTGCCGGTAACGGCTGGTATTTCGTTTTTAATCTTGATGAACTTGGGATCTCCACCCAAAATGTCATACAATTCAGGACAAAATATAATGGCCAATACTTTGTCCTCAGAAAATTTGATGAGTAGGCAACGAGCTATTTTATGGTACTCGAGGGTGACACTTTTTCTGGTTTTCTCCAAGGCTTTGCCAAACACGGTATTGAATTTGGTAGCAATCGTGTTCACCAAATGTTGACCGCTACAATAATAGCCTGGCTGAATTACCAACTCATAGGTGAACCGTTTAGTTTTGGGGTCTTGTGTTTTCATTGAGTCACTTGCAGTGGTGCGTTCATCCAAGTTTTGTCGCACTTGCTCGTCATGAACTTCAACCTTAAAAGTGTTTTGATTTGGAAGGATATTTAGGATTTGTGTAGGGTGAATCATTTCCACTAAAGCCACTTCCCAATGGGCTTCGTGATCCAATTCGATTGCCTGAGGTAATTTGGCCGTGTAACAGCATAAGGTGTTTTTGGGAAACATCTCCATGGAACTGTCACTGGGTAATGTTAAGTAAAATTGGTTATTCATAATTCCAGAGTTCTAGTTTCCGAGAGGTCACTGGAAGTCAGAGGAGTGTCTAAAAGAGGATTGATGTGATTGGAATGGTGACTGCTGGGAGGGTAACTAACGTTGGACGCAAGACTCCCGTTGTTGTTCCCGTTAGAGGAATATTTCAGGGACGGATTGGGGAGAAAGTAACCGATGCAACTGCAGAGTAAAATGGTCCACAATTGTTTGTCTCCTTGTTGCAAACTCAAATTGGCAATGGCAGCACCGACGACACAATACACCACAAAGATTTGGCAGAAAAGACGATTTGCGTTTTAGGCACACGTTCTCCACACCATATCCACAAGAAGAACTGGGGGAAGGAGTTGTCACTGCAGTAACTGAGACTGTGTTGAAGGGCATGATGGTAACTCTTTTTATAGTCGATGATTTGCGAAGCGTCAATCCAAGAGTCAAAACTTGGAGGATATCCTTTCCAACGTACTTTGACTTCTTTGACACGTCGGTTTCCCACATTTCGGGTTCTTCGGTCGAGAATGCTTTCGATCTCGTACACTTCGTCTTCTTTTTTGGTCACACGTTGTAACTCGGGCAAGTAAAATGTTCGTTTTAATACTTCCCCGTTCATGTCTTCCAATTTATAGAGGGGACTATGACGGCCACGCACTCGTTCAGTAATACGAAACAATTCGGTGGTCCGGTTGGGTAAGTAACCTTTGTTGAAAGTGTGTTTGGTTTTGCCAATGCGCACCCAATCTCATGCTGCAAACACTCCAGCTTTCTTGGGGACGGTCACCGTCGGAGACGTACCAAACAGACACTCGAAGACGGTCACTTCGTTGTCGGCAGTCACTTCTTGGGGGGCATGTCCGATGTTCCGATGGTAAGATTGGTTTTACGCTTGGACTAGGTGTGGCAAGACGTCGATGTACTTGAGAGTGTGTTGATGCGTGAAATATTTCCACATGCGTTCTTTCAAAGTGCGTTGAAAACGTTCCACGATGCTGGCTTCTGGTTTCGGGATTCTGGGTGGTGAAGAAATGAATGTCACGTTTCTTCAATTCTTTTTGGAAAGCTTGGTTCAGAAATTTGGTGCCTTTGTCGGTTTGCCATCGAAGAGAGTGACCCCCGCTTTGTTTCAACACCAGTTTGAGGGCTCGCACTAACTCACTGCTCGATTTGGAAGTCAATGGCACGACCCATGCAAATTTGGAAAAGACGTCGATGACACAAAACAAATATTTGTAGTCACGATTGTAGGTGGCCAAATGAGAGACATCGGCTAAATCAGCTTGTCATTGATGATCGATACTCTCCATTCGGGTGCGACTTCTGGGAAATTTTCATCGAATGGGTTTGTGTAAGGTGTACGTGGCTTGCTCTTGTAACCATCGTTGCACTTGAGGTAAACGAACACTTTTCAGTCGAGTTTTGGCAGCACGATACAATTTCCAAACTCCTCCGTAACCTGCAGGATGGGATGAATCACAGTAAATGCTGGCTAACACCTTATCCGTTTTTTAATAGGTTATCCACTCTTCACTAATGCTACTCTTTCCTTCGTGTGGTATTTTCTTGGATTGTAATGGTTTACGTGTTTGACGAGAAATAGGCGTCGAGGAGGAAGATGTCTGAACAGGGGTAATCAGTTCTTGTTTCACTTCTGTCTTGGCTTTCTTTTTCTCTTCTGGGGAAGAAGGGGTAGGCATCATCTTTTTAATCCAACCAATTCTGAATGTAGGTGGTGTTGTTAACTTGCGTATTTTTTCTGGTGGAGTTTGAAACTCTTCTTCTTTTTCTGTCTTAATCACTGGGGCTAGTGGTGGTGGCGGTGATGGACTTTTCATCAAGGTCTTAAAATCTTTCAGAGTGGGTAGAGTTGTTTCGTCTAAAGCTTTCTGGTGAAAGAGAAGCAGTCCTTGCAACAGTTGACCGTACCTTTATGATTTTTCCGTTTTTGACAAATCGCAACGATCCATCAACGATTGCAATTCGTGTTGTAACTGGGACATCTCGGTCAAATGAGGATTGGGAGGTAAATGCGGGGCCGTTGTTCTCGCCAACGATGGTATTCCATCCATCGTTTGTAAGGTACTAAAGCTAGTTTTTGTCCTTCCATCAGATTTCAATGATCACGTCTGAGATATTTTCATTCCAGACAATCCTTTTATCTTCCTGGACCATTTTATCTTCATCCCAGGATTCTTCCCATCGTTCCCAATACTCCTTTCAGCAAGGGTCCTTCTACTATTCCCAGCAAGGGTCCTAACAGGGGTAAAATTCCTACGCGTTGCACCAACATCTTTTTCTTTTGCCGAATGGGGATTTTCTTTTGGACCATTTGGCGAAGAACGTGTCGATGTTTGGCTAAGCATTCGTTCTGATGTTTAGACAAAGTTATTGTGCCTTTCAAGACATTCAGACAACATTCGCTCACCGTATCGATGACATCTTTGGAGAAGATTTGAATGAGTTGTTTTCGCATGGGTGGAGGAGCTTTGGACAGGGCGGACATGTCCCAATTTTTGGCTAAACGAGGGGGCATTCCTTTTCTTTTTCCTTTTCGTTTTTGGACAGAAGAATGACGATGGTGACGGTGTGGACGTCTTTGAGGGGACATCTTTGGGCGTTCAAGAGCACAAAAACACTCAACCTATCGTTTACCTCGGGTCTTTTTTATACTGGAATTCGTCGCCACTGATTGTCGGCTAGTCGTATCATTTTCATGGCAGGCATCACACGTCGTGGAGGGGTTCGCAACGGACTCAATCGGGACAGTTCTTGCTTATACAAATCCAGTAAACTCTTTAACACACCCGATCTATCTTGGACTTTGATTTTGGGGGCAGGTACTTTGTGAGCAGCGGCCTAAAGAGGCCACTGGAGGAGAAGGTTTTGGAGACGCGGGTTTCCAATTTTTCATCAAATTAGGAAAGACACGTGTCAAATCGCGTTCGGCAGGCATCACAAGCAACGTAGAAGTGGAAGAACCTGAGGCTACTGAAGACGCAGTCACCGTTGCTGCAGGTCGTGGTTTGCAAATGTAAGGTTGCTTCCTGGCGGCAGTACTTCTCTTGCGGGTAGAAGCTGTTTTCTGTGGACTTTTCTTTTTATTTTTCTGAGGCTGTGACCTGGTCTTGACACCGTTGCTCTTTTTCTCTTTCTTCTGGGTACGTCGGGGAGTGGCTTTTTTCTTGGGGAGGACTTTGGGAGCATTGGGATCCCATCTTAGGAGGGAACGAATGATGACACCTCCTAGAGAACCTCTACCTCCAGGTTTCAAAATGATTTGCTTTTTGGTTTGAGTGTCGATGCAAGGATCGGCCAGTTGCGTCAAGGTTACTTTGTTTCTGTCAAAAAACCCAAAACGTCTGGTTTGATGTGGAATGGGAATGATGCCTTGCAGTAATTGACGTGCTGTCACCGTAAACCATCGTAAGACTTCTTTGAGACTAGCTTCTAAGACACGAGAACGTATTTGTTGATTTTTTTCGCGACTGAAGCCGTACAAAGCACGAATCAATTTGACGGGAAGATGAGACTGAAGGGACGTCATGTTGACGATGTGTGAGACAGACCCAATGTGACCGAGGGTTTTAGAGACTTTTTTGGTTATTGTTGTTGTTAAGTCGACGACGGGGACGTGTACACGACAGGCCCTCCGTCTTGGCACCAGTGGTGAAACAGATGGGTACGAAATCGCAAATAATCGGGGCTCGTGGGTTTTAAATCCACGATTAAATAAGCGTGTGGGGTTTGAGTGGCATCGTCGTACCCATGAGTCATTCAAGGCGTTCCTGACTCTTTGGCTAAGACTTGCACTTGCGATTTATCTCTAGGGCTTTTAAACGAGACCAAGTAATGAGCATTGAGACTGATGGTGCGATGGACTTTACTTTGTTGAAACAAATTTTGGCTGATGTAGATGACACTGGCATTACGACGATGCCCTTTGCGCGTAAACCACAGTTTAATTTCTTCTTCGTCTTCTCGTAACATGTCGTCGAAGATGACCAGATGGGTTTGACTGGGGTCAGACACGATTCCGTCGTCTTCGCCAGGAATACCTTCCACAAAAACGATGGAGTCGCCTTGACTTTCTCGCAGAGGGCTGTACGCCGATTGTCAATCTTTGTAACACCACACGATCAATGAAATGATGTTTATGTTCGATCAAACGTTTGACAAATTCGGTTTTGCCTGAATCTCTAGGTTCAGCAATGAGCATCTTAAAGGCATGGCGAAGATACAAGGTCTCCCAACTAGCACGATCCATGTGTTCGTCGATGACTTTGAAATTGGAGGAAGAGGGAGCAGAGAGAGTAGAGGTAGCCATAGTAGTGTAAGGAATGTCACTTTTGACACGAAGACAGACAAGACAAGAGTTTTCATACTTTTTTTCAGGACACGTTTATTGTCATCTTTAATTGTGAACAACACGAAAGACAAAAATACATAAAAACCAAATGGTTAAGTACATGAATAAAAGACACATCAAAACGATAATAGTGGAATATAAACAAGTCTCTGTACAACATTTTAGGTGATCAAGATGTGGTATCGTAGGGACAGTGTGTAATGTTCTTAGAATCTCAACATTGGGCACAGTCACACAGAGGTTCTCCCGGAATGGCCTCTCGGGAATGTTGATGACGATCCTGTCCTGTCCTAAAGGGAGTGGTTATTCTTCTTCTGGTACTGTCACTAACACAGGTTTAAAAGATACCTTTTTCACTGAACGTTTTAATTTTTTAAGATTACAAATCTTGGGCATAGTGTGCCACTTCTTTTGGCCAAGCCTCGAAACTCCAACTTTTCCAGTCACGCACATCTTTCCAGTGAGGGTGTAAGCCACAAGCTACACACACATCATCGTACACATCTTCAGTACCTAAAAGTTGACGAATCTTTCTTTCCTGTAGAGGTCGAGAAGTATCGAGATGAAAGCGCAAAGCTTTTAACAGAATGAGTCTCTCGTGTACATTGAGAGGGACCACTTTCATGTTTTGGGTGTTATGTACTGTTCGTAAAGAGTCCACAAGGAATCGGCCGGTAAATGAAATCCCAGAAAGCAAGTCACTAAGACACACACTACACGTCGACCCAGATTCAATGGATACAGTTCTCGTAAAATGCGTTGGTAATCCTCCACCGTTTGAATATTGTCATTGATATACTTCCACGGAATCTGTTGTATCACGAATGATAAAGGTCGTGGCATGGCAATCCGTTTTTATATTTCTTTTGTCGGAGGTAATAAATGTACTTTTTGCACAGAAGTGGTCGTACTCCGTCGACGTATCCAAAATATTTAGTCACTACCTCACATACCACACGTCGCACAGAAGTGTCCTCTTGAACTAAGTTTACACTGTGTAAAAGATTTTGGTAATCCTCTAACTCTTCTTCTGGAATTCGGTGTAGAATGGCTAGCCTGTAAGAAGTAGGATGAGTAGCAACCAAAGTCATCTGTTCCTCGTCCAGTTGAACAATGCCTGACCACTGGAACGCTTTCACATGAATCAGTACTCTTATAGCATTTAGGTACCAGTGGTTTAAACATCGGTGACTTAACGGATGCAATTGTTCTTTACGTTTCACTTGTATTTTCACCAACTCTCGGTAAATGCGTTCTCTCAACTCCACAGGCAAACCACGAATGTTCTCTGTAAAGTATCATTGACTTTGTCAGTCAAACACTTCTCCTAGAGCGAAAGTGACGGATGTAGTGAGTAATTTCTGGCAACTGCCATTCCAGGAAACGGTCAAGAATGTCATTAAAATCTAAATGGTCTAAAGCGGAATATTCGGAAGAACGTACACTTGATCCAGAGAAATCTGACTTGTTTGTTGACTTTTGTCAATTTCCTCTTGTGAATTTCTCGACATAAAAGTTCCTCAGTCACCAATTGAGATTTTTCTCTGACAAGTCCCTGCCAAATTTCCTTGTAGATCTTCTCTTGCAATATTCGTCTTTCACAGGTTCATTTCAATGAGGGTACGGTAAAATCCGCAGGCGTTTGCTCAGTTTTGGATGACATCCGTAGGGTGGTAGACGCATGGTTTCATAATGATGACATCCACCATGAAAACCAGTAAAGTGAAAAGGTGTGCGATGACGAGTGGCATAGCATTCGCATCCATCAGGTTTGACACGTATAGCATCATTTTCCATGGTAGGTATAGTCATAGCAAAGTTCCTGCTGTTGTACAAATTTCTCCAATTCTTCTTTCTGTCTCTGTTTAAAATCCTCGACGTGTGGTAAAGAAGGAAAGGGTAGCGAGGGTGCTGGTACTGGAACAAATTCTTGCGAAGAAGAGAGATAATCCACTAAATCACAATTAAAATCGACCTCTTCTGGAAGTAGACCTGTGTTGACTTTGGTAACCGCTGCTATGCCATCGTCTCCACGGCCGGTGCACCCCAATTCATCGTCTTCTTTGTTTCCGTCATATTTCAAAAAACAATGTCGCATAGATTCACTGCGCACAGACACTAGCGCACCTATACAGGGAATGTGACGTCACAGGTAGCTCTCTTCGGATTGGAAGACAGACTCCACGAAGTGACTGAATTTTGTAACGCGTGTTGGGATTGGTGAACAATCTCAATCCGTTTCGATCCGGTCTTCCACTATAAATAAACGCGGTTCACTTCATTCCCTTCACCTGTTCTAGTCACAAGATGTGGACAAACGTTGAATCCTCTACTCTTGTATCGTCGGTGCTGTTCCGTACGGACTTACCCATGTATGTTAAATCATCATGGAGAATCATCCGGATCACCGAGACGACTGTTTGGAAGCGAAGGATCTATGTGGAGAGACAAGGCTGTCTGAAGCGAGTCTTCATCTACGGACTAGAGGTTAGACGAAGTTTAAGAAAGAGAACAAGACCCGTAAGATACCCTCTATGTTAACGGAATGATGTTAACATAAAAAACCAAAGGCCCTTTTCAGGGCCACTCCACTGCCTCGAAAAGATTTACTCTTTCTTGCCTAAAAAATGTTTTAGTTGTTGTATAACTTAGGTATAATGGGCCACTTCATATACCTCGAAAAGATATCTCTTCTCTCTTGCCTAAATTTTTTTTTAGTCTGTTGTATAATTTAGGTATGATAGATTGATGTTCATCAATCTATGGTTGTGTTGTATATGTCTCTGTCTCTAACCATGTTTCTATGTCTCTGTTTCTATTGTATTTGTCCCTCCCTAGGGTAACCGCGCGTATTCAGGTCAGCCACTTGCAACATTGTTGCCAGTACCGACACATTACCCCACCTGTTCCATTTCTGTTGTCCCTATATAGTTCCAACCTTTTGTCCCTATATAGTCTCAACCTTTTGTCCCTATAAATCTTGTCCCCATATCGTCCCCGGGGTGGGTGGGTCTGTAATTTATATTCCCATTGTCCCTATATCGTCCCCTATCACTACTGACGCTGCATCCTATGTTAGTATAGATCAGAGTTATTTAGTTAGTGGAACAACAGAGCGAAGGTTATCGAGAGTAGTACGGGGTGGAGGTGTTACTTATCTGTTGTTACGACTCTATGGTCTTAAACTAAGTAACAGAAAAAAGAGCGAAAACTAGACGTTTTGTAAAATTCAACAAATAATTCATTTCCCTCTGATACAAAGTGAAAATTTAAAAAGAACGTACAGTATTGTAAATGAAATTCGAAATAGACCTAAAAGATCACAAGTCGAAATGTAATAAGTTCCAATTGAATTCCATTGGCGCTCCAAATATATTCCAATATTGAATGTGTTGCTGTGCCTGTAGTCTGGAATGGGCAAGGTGTTAATGTTGATGTATCACAATAATATAATGCAAAATTTCGTTGACTGAATTCAATATAATTTCATATTGATTTTTTAGTCCAAGAATGTTATTGAACACTTTGTAATTCCCGTGAATAGCAGTTTGAATAAATAAATCCACTCAAATTAAAAACTGAACATAACAATAGGACTGATTTCACATCGGATATTAAGGCAGGAATGAATAATCCTTAAGTTAAACAAGTTTATATACCCTTCCACTTGACCTAGGTCGCAATTACCATTTTCTGGAAATACTCTGTCAACTTAATGGAATAATTCTTTTCTGGAATTTTCTAAGGTCGGAATTAGGACTGTATCTTTAACTGAACTTGAAGTAAACATGTTTGCAATTAATAACTATCTGAATATTTAATGTATTGTCAAAGAGACATATTAATTATGTTGTTTACAAAATAAATATCACTAGTCAGGTAGACCATTAACATGATTTTGGACTAAGGTCAATCGCAAAATACAGATATATATGATAAATAATTATCTGAAAAAGCAACTAATACAAATTAAGTTTACATAACACTGATGCTACATTCTTGTTTTTTCAAGTGGTTGAATCTAGTGCCATTTAATGTTGATTTAATTGTGGCATTGGTACTGAGATTATGTACGAAGTCTGATGGAACGTACCCGTGTGATTAAATTTAGTGGGTGTGGGGGCCTCAACCGCCACGGAGGGATGGATTTGCCCGCCCATATCACGAACCATTCTCTTAGCGAGAATGGTCTACCAATCCATTCCCAAAATAGACATGAGGGATTAGCCCATTTTGATTATTTTAACCTGTTCGATATTCCTGGTTGGTTGTTTAGTACTTTTGTTGGGTTTTTAACATTATGTTCTAGCAGAAGGTTATAGTGTTCCTCTTTTCCCTATGATGTAAAGGTATTCCAGGATATTGTTGTGCATCAAATTCCCTATGATGTAAAGGTATTCCAGGATATTGTTGTGCATCAAATTCCCTATGATGTAAAGGTATTCCAGGATATTGTTGTGCATCAAATCGGTATTTTTGTACCTGGTTGTAGGAATTCTTTGTATGTTAGAGGGGCTTTGAGAGTTTTCTAATTTTCCGGGAATGTGCGTCTTTCTTCTCTGTATTTGGGGCAGGCATTGATAATATGTTGGAGCGATTCTGGGACGCGGCAATGTGGGCAGTTACTTTCCGCAACTCTGTAACCTTCCAAAGCTGTTGGTTAATAAGATTTTGTCTCAGTTTTCAGTATTGTAATGACTTAAGTGTCATGCTGGTTCACCGTTTTGGGGCGCGACATTTCTGCCTGCTTGTTTTTGCAGTTTGTATAGGCTGCATTATCTTGGAATGTTGTCCCATTCCCCTTGCCGCTTGTTATTAACTTTTTGCCTAATTATAATTTAGATTTCCTGGACGCTGTAATCCAAATTGATAGATACTAGTATCGCTTAGTTTAGTTTGGCTTCTTTGTCGGTCTTTTCCATGTATGTCAATGTATAAGTCACCCACATAAATTCTACAGTATTATTATTCTCGTCCAGGACTGTGAATTTCAGGTTTACTTCTCGTAACAGATTCTCTCAACTAGAAGAATTGTCTGACTCCAGGGAGCACGGCACACTGAGTGAGTCGCTAATTATAACTGCCTCCGTTGTCTGGGTGTTTTGAAACCGATTAACTGCTTGGTTTATTGCCCAGAACTCGACCGTATAAATGCAGCAGTTATTGGGTAGTCGCGCCCCTAGCGTGAAGCCCTCACCCGGAATCACCAATCCTGTTGCAGTGTGTCCTGGGTCTAGTGATTTGAACCGTAGGACTCGTCAGTATTGTTACGAATATGTAATTTAATTACTTGTGTGTTAATTTTAAATTCTTTTTTATTTTATTTTTGTATCATTACATTATATTGTAATGATTATTTTCATGGGATCTGATATTTTTGAAAGAGATATTATGTTTATATAAAACGTAGTATGACTCGCATAAGCACGATTTTATCCTGCCGTGGTTTGTCGATTGAGTAAACACTACGCGAAAACGATTGGTTATTGTCAAGGTCATTTTCCTGGCCCACGTGAAATTGCATTGTTTACTGCGCTATTTGATGATGAAATAGTCACGCGTTTCATCGTGCGCGCCTGAAATGACGTCTTAGTTCAGTTTAAAAATACTCAGATCCCCGTGAAATATTCAGTCGTACAATATGTCTTCAAGAAAAAGGATATATTTCTATTAGGTGCCGTAAAGAGTTCTATTTTACATCTTTGGAGCTCGAGATGTTTTATCACAGATGACAGCTTGTTCATAAGTTCATCTATTTTTTAGAATATAATAATTTATTCCCTGGAGAACTATACAAGTGACATTACAAGCTGTGGTTCAACGTGGAACTCTTGACATTCGTATAAAGACTTCACCTGACGTCATCATCCTCCATCTTAGAACGTCATCAAGATTCGAACCTGGATTCAGTTAAAACTATTTAGTGATAGGACTTGTATTTTTTCAGTACTAGGATAAATGTTTGGATTGTCTTCACAAACTGTAAGTCCTATTTTCTATTTTCACCTTTTCACTGTGTTTTCTAGGGAAATAAATTATTTTTGTTAAAACTTACAAAGCTTGTTGGTTTCACTTCTTTTTCTTGTTACTTTTGAACGAGCCTACACGTAACAGTATAAATTTCTGTATATCCTTCATGTCTACCGACTATCTCCGAGAGGAGTTTTGACATTTTTACCTTAGTTCTAGCGGTTGTTCTTGCTTTGTCCTGTATTTAAAGCATTACAATTTATCTTAGAGGTTTTGCTGTTCCACAGGGCAAGGTCGGGGTATCTTGTCTTTTGAGCCTGGATATTTGGAGTTTTTAATTATCTGTGTAATTCGTGGATCCTTCCCCCCATCCAGGTAAGTTCGGGACCAATTAATACCTAAAGGGCTTATTGCATCTCATGATGATAGCTCTGGTTGGGTGCGATATGTCGTAGATTGAGATCCTTGTCGCATACCTCACGAGTGGAATTCGTGAATCATTCCCTTCATCCCTGTAAGTTCGGAACCAATTAATGCCTAAAGGGCTTAGTGCATCTCTTGATGATAGTTCTAGTTGGGTGCGATTTGCCGTAGTTGAGATCCTTGTCGTGTACCTCGGAGTTATTCTTCTTGTCTTTGTCGGAGGGTTGGTTCCCATGCTAGAATTTGTAGCTCCTCCCAAGAGGTGGTTTTGCGTGCACCGATGCAGGTAGTTAGAGCTTGGTAATGAGTTTCTCTACGAGAGTGGGGTGGGTCGAGACATACTCCAGGCATCCATTTTCGAGTTTCGATCGAATTAATGTCCTTTTTAATGTCAGAAGGGTGTTCTGGTTCGCTTCCCAATCGGTTCTCTTGAAGTTCCTCATTAGGCTTAGGTCCCATCCACATCTTCTCACTGGTTCCGCTATGTGTGTTTGTTCCATGTTAGGTGTTCATCAAATGACATCTTTAGGAATGTTGTCACTTTCTCGAATTTTATTTCTGTATTGTTTAGGTATAGCTTGGGGGTTCCCTGAGGGTTTTGTTTTGGGGAATAAATATCACTCCTATTGTTTATGTGAGTTCTAATCTGAAGCTCATCGGCAAATCCCATTCAGTCCCGAATGCAGTTCGCCCATCACAGCTTCACAGGATGAGTTGCCCGCTTTCCAGATTATGCAAACTGTAACAGACCCAGGCGTGACTTGTACACTGACTGTTATGGGTCGTTAATCATGATGTTAAAAAGGGTGGGGCTCAGTTCACTGCCCTGTGAAGTTACATTTTCGAGCTCGTGTACTCAAGGCCGACAATGGGGGGTGGGTGGGTGGGGTGTATGTGTGTGGGGCAACAGGTGATATATCTTAGGGGCCCGGGCCGAACAACACTTTTTAAGTTTTTAAACGAAAAAGTTTGTTTGAACAAGAACTAGGAGAGGACCGGGTGTTTCTTACCCTAGGCCCGTGATCGCTTTCTACGGCCCTGTGTGTACTGCTGATAGTTAATCGCCCACTCTGGTTCTACGCCTCCGACAGGTTAGAAAATTGTTTATTGGTTATTCATTCATGTATGCAACCTGTTATCCCGTAGTGGTTTAACTTCGTAATAAATCCTTCTGTCCAAATTGGATCATAGACTTTTTCAAGGTCGAGGAAAGCCTTGATTCGATTGCGATCACATTTCCTTTTTGCATTGGATGCCAGTTTCATGCTTCATTTCAAGCGTGCGAATTGATTTATAGTGGATCGTTTGTTGCGGAAACTGCTTTGATTTTGAGATAACTGTTTTGCTTTCTAGATGGTGCTTTAGTCTGTTATTAATCATTGTCTCCATGATCTTACAGATATTGTTGGCAAGAGAGATTGGTCTGGACGAGTTTAATTCTGTTGGATTCTTACCATGTTGCTGGATTGGAATGACAATTGCTTGATTCCATCTTGTTGAAATGTCTTCCTATCTCCAGATCGCATTCAGCAGGTCTATAATCGCCAATTGATTTTTTCCTACAGGGAGTTTCATTGATTTCGTATCCTAGTGTATACTCCCAGATAGAGTATTTTTCTCGGCTAAGGACCTTTCTCCATTGATGTATAGTAAAATCTTTATTGAAGGGGCTTATGTGGTTTCCCCAGTCTGTGAAGAAATGAGGGAAACTTTGTTCCACTTTGTTCAAGGTGGCTTTGGAATTTGGTGGAATGGTTGGAATTACTGGTCATACCAGCAAAGTAAGAATCTGTTTTTCTGCTTTTCCCTTATTTCTTATCAAACAGGGAGATCTGATGTCGAGAATGTGGTTTTCACCTTATTTTCTAAAGTTTTGCTCATACTTGTTTTGTGTTTGCCTTTAGTGACGGGCAGTATTCCTTCTATGAGTTTTGTTTTGCTGTGAATATGACGTCTATGACTATTATTTCCTATTCTTTGTAAACTAAGTCGGGAATTGTTTGTACACCTAAACTTATTTAGGGCCTGTTTACATTCGTCAGTCCACCAGGGTAAGGACCGTTTCACGCCTCCTTCTCAGCTGCCGGGATAATGGATCAACAATATTTTGGTAAAAGTGTTCTATATTGTCGTCGTGCATCTGACTGTAGATAATTCCCGCACATAGAGAACGAAAAGTCTGTCTTATCTAATTTCCATCAATTTATAGTGTTTGTTTTGTTTGTGTACATTTTCATGTGCAGAGTGATAAACATTGGAAAGTGATCACTTCCAAGAATTCGTGATTGATCAACTTTCCAATCGGCAATTTCTGTGATCTTGGGAGACCAGATAATTAGATCAATTGCTGGTAATGCCCCCTTTTCGGGATTTACTCTGGTACAAGCATCATTGTTTAATACCACTAAGTTAGATAACTGATCCACATTCCAACATTTCTCCAGCTCCTATACAAGTGGGTTCCTCCCCTTTACAGTGTGGGCTTTCAAATCTGCACAGTTAAGAATGTATTATCTTAATCTTGGGAGAAGTTTCTGGTCAATGATTTTATTGTAGCCTAGGTAGTAACAGTTTATTATTAGTAGCTGTCTGATTCAGGCATTTATTTTTGTTATTTGGAATTCAAGAAAAGGGTCTGAATTTTGTGGTAGTAGCACACCCTGAAAGGGCTCACTTGAGAGAGGTTAACTGACACATGTCGCCGGTCAACCTCCCTTTGCTCCTTTGGACATGTGTTTGAAATAACAGGTTAAGTATCGCGGGTTTTGTGCTTTGATTTTTTGCCGAAGTGAGTAGGCATGCTACATATCGTTTAATTGGTCGTCTTGAAGTTTTATCCTGGTACATTTTGATTAAATCCCCTGCAATTATATTGCAGTATACGAATTAGCTCGTTTGATTCCAATTCTGGTGCCTTCTATTTGTGTCTGTTCTGTAGCTGAAGTTAGACGCTGTTTTGGAATTCTGGTTTAAGTCGTAGATTAATAAGGGAACTTATTAAGGAGCATAACATCGAGACGGGTGTTAGTTGTTCACATCAAGTTTGATAACTGCGTCAGTTATATCCCAGATAAATTCTATCACGTGTGTGGTTTGGATACTTTGGTTATTTTTTTATCATTGATTGACTGCTGTGAGGATGTTTTGGAACGTGTTGTGTTGATATTTCATCATTTTTAGGTTTGTTGTTTATTCTGGTTTCCACTCTGATGGGTTTGTTTACTTTATGTTGAGAGCATTGTTGATTTTTAGGGGAGTTATCGGCTTTCTCCTTTATGACCTTGGATATTTTGTTATGTACTTGGTTCATTGTTGTTTTTATATGGGTCTGATGTGTGTGACTGGTGTGTTTTGTTTCACTGCATCTGACTTTTATTTCAGCGAGCGAGTATAGGACGTTATTTTGCAAGATTTATAATGGTTTTAACTTTTCTGACCGCAAAAGGGCAATCCAGTGATATTTAAAATGCAGTCTGCGTACTTTTGCCCTTCAAAGTTGCATATTCCTACGTGTTGACCCCCGCATTTATCACATCTGGCTTTAAATTTGCATTTAGTTTAGAAGTGTCACCACTCTTTGCATCTGTCGCAATAGCGTGCTTTCTTTTCGCATTTGTGTACCTTTGATGAAGGTTCCATAATTGTCCTGGTCGGATTAGTGCTGGTGGTGTTTGATGGAATTGCGGTAATACTGCAACGGAGTTTTCACCTTTTCTGTTTTATGGCCAGTTGCACTTGCAATTGTGTGTCCATATCTTCTTATGCCATCAACTATTTATTGAGTAACTTTTTCCCAATTTATTTTGATTACTATTTTGTATGGTTTAGACCTATTCGATCCAGCATGGGGTGTACATCCACTCCATTCAACAAACACTTGTCTTGCAACCACGTGTCCAGCTGCAAACGATCCATCATTTCTAAACTAAGGCCTTGGTTGATTTTCTTTCGATGGTCGTGAAATCCAACATCATGAGGATGGTCATCACCTGTCAACTCTGTGTTGCTGCACCTCTTCAACGTGTCAGGTTTCCATACCACGGTGTCATCCAGATGTGTGTTCTTGACTTCTTTTCTGTACGTCAAGACATTTTCCAGGTATTCTCAGTAAGGGTAAGTATCCATGTTGTTGCGGACTAGTTTGTTATTCAGTATCATTTTCATCGAACTTTCATTTCTTGAAATCAACGTTTGCCCATTTACGTGTTTTTCGATCAAGAATGCTTTCGATATCGTGCCAGTTGACTTTCTTTTTGGTCACTTGATGTAACTCAGGAAAGTAAAAAGTTCCATTAACACTTCTCCGTTTATGTGTTCCAAAATTATAGACAGGAGGAATACGTTGATGTACTAGTCCAGTGATGCGAAACAAATCGGTTGTCAAGTTAGCCAAATAACCTTTGTCCAAAATGCGTTTTTCTCAATGCTGACCCAATCTTTGGAGGTGACTGCAAATATATTCTATCAAACATCATCACTTCGCTTTCAGGGTTCACTTCTTCTGGTGCACATCCGATGTTACGATGGTACGATTGATTGTAAACTTTGACGAGACGCAATAACACGTCTATGTATATTGTGAGTATGTTGATGTGTATAATATTTCCATGTGCGTTCTTTAAAAGTAATAACCACGACAATCGCTTTTCTTTCAGGATGTAAGTGGTATATTTTTCAATTCATTTTGAAAAGCTTGATTGAGACATTTGGAGTATCTGTCTATTTGCCATTGCGGATGATATCAAACACTTTGTTTCAAATTCAGTTTTAAAGCTCGCACTAACTCTAAACTTGTTTCAGAACTCAAAGGAACTACTCAACTGATTTTGAAACACGTCGGTGATACAAAACAAATATTTTTAACTGTGATTATACGAAGCCAAATATGAGATATCGGCTAAATCTGCCGTTGATGATCGATGCCTGCTACTTTGGTTCCACTCCTGGAAGATTTTCATTGAATGGATCTGTGTAACGTGTACGTCGATTGTTTTTGTAACCATTATCGGACATCTTGCAAACGTACACTTTTGAGGCTGGTTTGGCAGAACGATAAGTTGTGTAATTCTTCTGTAACCAGCAGAATGAGCAAGATTGTTGTAAATGCTAAGAGTTCATCAATGATGGGGCTGATTTATTTGTTGTTGCTGTTCCTCATCAAGTCACCCAATGTTCCATACTGCTCTTATGGTGCTGTTCGTGTGGTATTTTGGGGGACTGCAACGAACCTTGGCGTTGTAGGAATCATCATAGATTGTTCGGTGACTTTTTAATTTCTTTTTTCACTTCTGTGTTGTCTTCTTCCTTTTCGTCTTCTGCTAAAGATAAAAGATTTTATTTCTTCTCTAATTGGATTAGGAGATGGTGCCAACAAAGAGTCTGTGATCTTACTAGGTATTTGAGAAGACGGAGTTTGAAACACTTCTCGTGTTTGTTCTTCTACATTCCTAGTGACTGTCTTTGTCACCCTTTTTGTGGCCTTTTGTTTTGCTTCGCTTTTCATGATAGACACGAAATCTCTCTGAGTAGATACAGGGATTCGCCTCAAACAGTTGAGATCGTTGCAATAATTTTCCGTACCGTTGCGACTTTTCTGTTTCTATCAAATCGGTTCCATCCATCAATAACTGTAATTCTTGTAACAGTGGCATCTCGGTGATAGTAGTAGTAGGAGGTAACTGAGGTGTCCGTTGTTCGCACCAAAGATGAGTTACATCCACCCTTTGTATGGAGCTAAAGTGCGTTTACGTCTTTCAGTAAGATTCAAAAGTTCAAGTCTGACGTCTTTTAATAAGTGGCGTCCTTATTTTCTGCGTCTTTATCCTCATCATTTCATTCTCTCCTCCAAAAAGTGGTCCTAACAAAGGAGCAGTCACATGAAACAAGTGTCCTATCAATATTGGTAAAAATCTCCCTCGTCAAACACTCCTTGTGTATTTACTCATCAATTTAAAACCTACCACTTCCAATTTTGTGAGATTTCTTACCAATTTTTTCACAGTTGGTGGCAAGAATGATGTCATGTCATGTACACTTCACCTTTTCATCTGTGCCAACAGAAAAAAAAAACTATAAAAAGATCCTTCACTTCTTTTCCTTTTAACAGTATTCAACATGACATATTTTAAATCTCATCCTCTGGCAAAATTTATTCGTGCATTGTATGACATTAGTCATGGAAACAATGCACACG
>JAECUM010033157.1:0-36485 GCA_016617855.1 Megalonaias nervosa
TATTGTAATAAATTTGGAGTATGAGCATTTGGTTATAGCGCTCCGTTTTAAGGAATTCTTAGATTTTTCTGATTATTTGTTTGATTATGGGAACTCAGTTCTGTGGAAATATTCCTCAGCCCAAAATAATTAGCCAATCACTAGGCGCAAACGTCACGGAGTGCAGTGTTAGTGAGTTTCTTATGATGCTATGGTTTACTTTTGGTGGATTCAGGTCAGAGCTGAATGAATGCTCCTGTCGTTCCATAGTCCCGACTAAAATCGAGTTGTGTACATTGGTTGTGTGACTCCAGGTGCAGTATTTATGATTGGAGACTGGTAAATTACATAATGGAATAAACGAGAAGGGACTGTTCCATCGTCGGCAGGTACCGTTTATGTTGCCAGGGTAGCAAATC
Organism: Megalonaias nervosa; assembly: GCA_016617855.1. Lineage (NCBI taxonomy): Eukaryota > Metazoa > Mollusca > Bivalvia > Unionida > Unionidae > Megalonaias > Megalonaias nervosa. The sequence goes on from JAECUM010033157.1 coordinate 399, forward strand.
TGATGCAAAGTTACAGGAGAAATGTGGCTTAAAACCATGATTTGACTGGCCTAAGGTGGCATGGTAAAAATAGTTCCCTGTATTAGTTGGCAGAGTAGTATAGTTTTACACCGTGAAATGCTGACTGTACGTTACGGAAAGTTAATGAAGAGAAACCGCGCAGATGTGCGGTTGATAGACAATTGGGAGGTTGTGATATCTGCGGTCTTGTATTAATTAGAGTAAAATTATTATAGAATGGACACGTTATACTCTAGTTTACAACTGTTGTTGTATAGAGGTCTTTGGAATTAAGGGGAAACTTACGACTTCTAGCGGAATCGCACCAGGGTTTGACACCGCTCACACACACACACACACACACACACACACACACACACACACACACACACACACACACACACACACACACACACACACACACACACACACACAGACTGACGCCCATCATCATCAACAGAATAATGGAGAGGCACGAGTAATATATAAATATAGTTTTATTACATCCATAAGGCGCGTGGCACTATCGACTATTCGCTATTCCGGCTAGCATATGTTACTACTTACCTACTGTCTATTCTGTCGGTCAGTAGTGACCCTTGTTCCTCCAGTTTAGCAGGAGAAAAAAAAATTCAGTCACTGTCTATACTGGATCTAAAGCGAGGCTGATATATTTTGTAATAAAGGAGATAACCAAAGTTATGGGAATACAATATTTATTAACAAAAATTATGGGAATACAATATTTATTCATGCAATTACAGGATTTTACTTCAGAAATGCAAGTAATGAAATTTAAATTTGGTAAAATTATATCTGATACAAAATGGCGTTCTCATGGTGCAACTTCTTCCATTTTCACAGCAAATATTATCCGAATGCACGTTCTCATCCCTAGAATATATTCCTCTCATGATGAGTAGTTCAATAATTCCTTCTGGAACTCTTCTTCGTTGACAGAAGTCACGCTTACGGTCTCGTTGTACATGATTGAAGCCAATTCTTCTAAAATGGGGTCCGATGGCGTATTTATAGGTCCTTCTTCTGAGCCATCAGCCTTCGGGTGATTATTTATTTTCAGTTCCAACATCTGAACTGTTCTCGTTGATCCCATCCAAGCCATTCTCCAACAATTATTCGTCATCAGAGAAAGAAGAAGCACTTTCTTCCGATATAGTATTTTTGGAGGGAGCGGGAGATTCACGGTGAGCTTATGAGCTTTGCAGATCATCTCCTCCAGATTGTCTCAGCAACGGTAGATTGTTAACTTGGCGTTGTGGGCTTGAAAAGACAACGTACAAACGCTTACTCATTCTTGTTGCATGTTTCATGATACTGACACCAATTTGTTGATTATTCTCCTGGCAGTAGGAATGATATTTCTGAACTCAATTTGAGAAAAAAAGAAAAAAAAACAACTCTGAATTGGAACGTGATAAGGCACAATACAAAAACCCGAGACAAATAACCACCGATTCGACCAAGTAGTAATAGTAAACAAGGGTTCTAGCTCAGAGACCCCTCCAAAACGCCTTTGTTTTAACATTTTGTCAGCTCAAAATAATGACTTTCATATATTCTGACAAAATATGTTTTGTCGGGGTAAGGGGGTCTCAGATCTAGAAACAGCTTGTTTACTATTACTACTATAACCGTCATGTTGAATTTAAAAAATAATCAAAAAATAAACAGTAGCGATGATGACCGGTCACCATTCCACGGGATCCCTTCATTGCCAGTAAAACTCATGAGGTCCTAGTTTTTTGGGTCTTTCCGTTGATGACCCTAGTTTTTTGTCTTATAGCCCACAGGCAACCCATGAGACTTTCTCTTCTGGCGACATTCTTTCTGAATGTCCTTGTGTGGGGTACCCTTCAGTGAGGTCACAAAGGTTAAGAGCTCACATCACCCTACTGTTTATTTTTGAGGAGTTCCAATTTTCATAGACACATTCCCCGGCGAATTCCGAAATGAGCGAAACGAACTTTTAGAAATTCAGAGAGTTGTCTATTTTCAATTTCATGTACACTCCCCCAATATCAAAACCCCGGGGAGAGTGCAAAACACACTCACCACGTTATTTGATGTGGTGAGGAAGTGTACATGAAATCCCTAAGGGTGGAGCACCCCAACTATTATTAGAAAAATTGGCATCCTAACGCCCCCGTCGACAATATGTCGGTCACGGGTATAGAACTCAAGACATCGAGTACGAGAATCCAACGTTCTTAACATTGCGCTACGCACTCTACTTACAAATATATATTACAGAAGTTGTTATAATGTTATCTAACGGGAAATTCCTGCAAGTGATCAGTATTATCAGAATAAAAATATTATATTCTGATTCTGAATAAATCGCGAAATCTACGATCTTATACATTTCTGCCCGGTTAAAATACATTGCAGTCTCAACGCACTAAAATGTATAAAATTACAGACATGGCTCATGTATAGTCGGTATATGAACCACATGTACAGATTTGTGACAGTGGTGCATGGATCGATACAACGGCTTTATTAAATTACTCTACCTCGCAGACAGGGTTATTTCTGCCTCTGCAGTCTGGGAATATGAAACGATCAATAATGACTCGTTTGTCTTAATATCACACCCCTCCCCTGCCCTATTGTTCATTCTGAGATCTCTATCGTCGGTGAGCAAAGTGGAATTAACGCAAGATATTTATCAGGAGAGTTAAAAGATGTAAAATATCATTTTCTTTTACAAATTATGCTGATCCTCACTGACTACAGACGGTCATGTAATGTTACGCAATATAACAAGCGGGATAACTGCTTAATGAGGACAGGTTCTCTCCCTTTACAATACAAGTAAGACAGAGAGTTATCTCCCTTATCTTTTTAAAGAACTTCATCACCAATTCTTAAAATATAGACAGTAGATATCAGAAATAATTCATTATCGTATTCATGCAAATATAATTTAATTTTTACGCCTACTTTTCGATGACATTCAAATAACTCTTTCATTGCTATCCTGGTGAGAATATACTTACCACCTTTTGCAAAAACCTTCGACCGGTTTAGGTCAATATTTATTTTCGTGTATTTTTCTTGACTGATCGGACCATGAAGATTATCGTATTTCAGCATAAGCTCATCTCTCAACTTTTCAAGATAATCAAAATATTCGCTGTTATCTGATTTGATAAGCAAGAGTTTTATTCTCTCAAATTTATTAAAACAAATACCTGAAATTTCATCATTAAATTCAACGGATAATTCCTGGCCATTAACCATTACTTTTTTAATTTTGCTACTAACTTCCTCGACCAATCTTAAATTTTCGAACATTATTTATAAAGTTTTGACAAAATTGCGTAGTGTCCAATAGCTAACGTATTAATTCCGTCCTCGCAACAGCTCTTATCATCAAAATTACCTAGTCCACGTTTTATAATTGTATCTATTTCAAGTTTCTGATGATTTGTTCTGATAACATTTGTTTTAATAAACTTAGTGCAGGTGTTAGCGCTGCTTTAAAATCATCAAATTTCATACACTTTTTTACATATCCGCGAGGAATACCTTTTGCTTTTTTTGTCAGTTTATTGTCATCTAAAATTACGGCATACATTTTACTTCTTAGTCCAACAAATTCCATAACTGGCGCAAACATAAACTCATCTTTCATCTTGCCGATAACTTTTTTATTTGCATCATCATGAAATCCACTACTTGTTGGATAATCCGATAAATCAAAAAAATTTTTATTGTTATAAATATCTTGATAAACATCCTCACATTTTATGTTATAAAAAGTGAATCAGTGTGAGTAAATAGCAACTCCGAATCTGGCCACTGCTTTTTGGTAAACTTATAGTGAAAGTCGTACATTAGCCATTTTGATATATCAAGTACAGCTGCACCAACATAAATTGGTTTATTTAACTTTAAATTTGTCTTTCGTCGCTGTATTGCACCAAGATTTTGATTAAACATTTTCATACTGACAAAACCGTCAATGTTGACTAATTTATTTCTGCGATTTACATCATTTACAATTTCAATATTGACTCGCTTTCTGATATTTTCAATCGTCCTACCGAATACGGAATTGTTCATTAACTTGAAAAAGTTTTTCTCAAAGTCGGTCTTAGCAATAGCACGATGTTTGGTATTTAAATCAATATAATCTGCCATCCACCGTGATTGATTAAATTTTAATACGCGATGAACTTTTCTCAGAATTAGTCCAGCATCTACTTCTTGTTTTAAATTTTTGTAATGTATCACGTAATTTCTTTTATTTAACAAATTTGGAACTAGCTTATTAATAATCGCATTTTTTTGTTGTTGTCATTGCCTGTTGTTCAGGCGATAATAAATAATAATCGATCGTCATTGACTCTGCACAAAACGGATAGTCGTTATGTAGATCATGTAACGAACTAGGATAATCGAGATCAACTTCAACAAAATGACTGACATGTTCTGGTAAAATGTTTTCAGTTTCTTTAAGAAATTGATCTGGAGTTATCCAATGAAATCCAGTACACGGCATTGGCTCTGACATAGCATAACCAAACAAATTATTATTGTTTAGATAAATAATACAATTTGACGGTAAATTTTTATGGTAATTATTTAAGTATTTATTATTAGCTACCGTATATTTTTTTTTTTTTGTTATAATGCTGAACCCGCCGCGAATTCCTTTTTCAATAAAAATAAACATATCAACATCAGTTAAGAGATTCATTTCAATCCTGCTTGTTTTTAGCAGAGCATCCCATGACAATCCTGGCGCAGAATAATACCAGCATGGATCTAATCCATAATTTTCATGACTAACTTTACGAAAACTCTCGAAAACATCTGCTAGTAATAATACATCTGTTTTCAAATATAAATCATGATAATCACCAAGTGTCTTACAACCAAATGTATTCCAAATCTTTTGTGCATATTTATACTCGTCATCTGTAATATTTTCATTTTTTAGCTGCAAGTAAAATTTATCTTTGTCAGGAAGAGAAGTTTCATCAAATCTGCTCCAGTCATCGAGATACTCGTACGGAAAGACACCCTTTTTGTCAAAGACGTTGTCTCCACCAAAGCAACTTTTTAAATTGTTGAAACTGCTACAACCTTTTACAAGCTCCTCTAATGCTGCTGCCATAAATTGCAGACTGTCGATGAAACGTAAGTTGCCAAGCGTAACTGACATATACTTTTCACAATTGTTTGGAATACATTTTATTATATTGTTTAATTTTAGTTTAGATTTAATTTCCTCATCGCCAAATGCTTCGACACTGATATGACTATCATAACCACGAAAATTATGTAAAACGACAGGAATAAAATCTGGCGCATGAAATTTCAAATTACAGTTGTCATGTGCTGCTCTGCGATATTGGCCGGTTAGATGCAGTGATCGCGCACTTTATCGCCTGAACTTTGTTCAGGTAGAGGTTTCTCGCAGATTTGACAATTAACTGCCTCATCAAAATCAAGTTGTTGTTTGGATGTTATTTTTATTGGAGCTGTTCTGGATAATCTGTTGAAAATTTTATTAACATCATCTATTAAATGTTTTAGTAACCACACGTCAGGACTTTTACCTATGTACAATTTTATTGGACTTGAAAAATTATCGTTAGCGCAACAAACTACTTTATAAGCTGCTCCACAGGGAACATGTTGTTGTATTTTTCTGGTGCTTGATTTATTTGGATCATTTTCTGCGCCTGCCACAGGAACAAGTAGGCATTTGAAATCAGCATAAATAACAAACGGAATATTTAATGTATGATTATAATTTTTAAATTTTAATACTTTTCTTTTTCTCCTGGCATTGTTATTCTTTGAACATTAGCACAGTATTTAAGATGATCTTGCAGATTTTTATCTTTAAAAAAACCTTGTAAACAACGGTAGCAGAAATATTTCTTATTTTTATCTTTATTATATTGGCTGCCAACTAGGCCGTTAAAGTTTTTTATCCAAACGTAATGATTCCTATAATACAGCAAGTTTATTGTTGATTGCGAAGCTTTTTCTGAAATATACCTTGGATAAACATTTTCACGCTCGTCAAGACCAAATATATTAACTGAAATATTATTTTGCTTTTCAAACTTTGGTATTTGATTTTCTGCAACTGGAAAGCAAATGCCATTAAAATTTAATTTTGATGCGTAACTAAAATACGCGATCAGCATTTTTTTTCTGCTGGAAACATCGCTGAAAGAATAGCTCACTGGAAACATCTGTTATCAAAGTTCTTTACGTTTATGCAACATTTTTTGTTTTCAATTTTTTGAGGGAGATCAACGTAAGAAACTACCGCGAAGTACGTTATATTTCAATGTGTGAAATAAAACTTCTTTTATCATTTCAAAATTTCAACCTGATCCTGATACAGTAAATTCCTCCAATTTTTTATTTATTTCTTGATGTATTTCATCAGCGATTGAGGAAATATTTGTTCCAGCTAATTTTTTTCGTGATTTAGTTCTTAAATATGGTTCAGCAATCTCGTTGATGAAATTTACATTTTCAAGTATATCTTTTTGAAGTGCATGTAACTTTGATAAAATAACATGATACTGCACTATTAGCTTGATACATTTATGGACTGTAAGTTCTCGCGTTACAATAGGATGTAGAAAATGAAACGAATTTGTAGAGTTAAAATTTGCTAAAATATTTTGATTATCAAATTTATAACTGTTATCGTAACCGAAAAACGCAGAAGCAATTTTTTCTGCTTTGATAAGGCTCTTCTTAGCAATATCTCGCAATTTCAGCATTATATTTATATAAAATTTTATATATTTAATTGGAGAATTTGAATTTTGAATTAAAGATATGAAATGCTCAATGATATAATGAAGGCGACAGTGAAAGAACAGGAAGAATATTACATACACCCAATCTATACTAGTTATGCCGGGAATGCATTGGGTTCAGTGACTCATGTGAAATATCAAAAACCGTTTGGTAAATCAACAAAAGCTGGAGTGATGATAAGTGTTAGAGGAGATAATACAGAACATACTGAAATGTTTAGAAAAGATTTTATTTGCACTTTATTCTGCGGTAACATCCCAGACGAACAAAGAGTTTATAGAGTAAATAGTTCGAATGACGATGAATTTCAACCGCATCCCGTGTTTGATTTATACGAGGCTAATTATAGGAATTATACGAAATAAACAAACGAAAAAGTTGTTGGAAATTTGAGTAACGCTGGTTATTTGATTGTCATGGTTCGTGGTATTAAAAGAGATTTTGTTCATTATAGTTCGCACAGATTTATTTATGAAACTTTTAACGGCGCTATTCCAAATGATTTGGTTATTGATCACATTAACAGAATTAAAACCGACACTCGTCTGGAAAACTTAGATCTGGTCACGCTAAGAGAAAATAGTAAACGTGGAATAGGTGGTAGTTGTAATTTTAAAAATCCCAAAAGACCAATGATCTCAACAAATTTAGAAACAAATGAAAAAATAATATTTGAATCAATTTACTCCGCTGCAAAACATTTTAACATTCATTCACAATCAATAAAAGATGTAGCAGATGGCAGAACCAGATCAGCAACATCAAAAATGTACACCTTTGACAGAATCATCTTCAAATATGACGATTAATTATATTTTCTAGCTCAGTTTTGGTAAGACAATTATGAGCAAACATTAAAACATCATCTTTGTTAAGTTTTAGTGTAATAAATGTTCTGTCATTAAGTTTATTTTTTCTGCCGCTGTTAGCAGAATCTTATTAGAATCACCTTGCATAACAATAACATCAACAGAATAATAACTATACCTTGATAAACATTTTCGCACTGCCTCGGCTAATTCTCTATAATTTAAATATATTAACTTTCTGATGATATTTTATCTCGAAAGTCATCTTATTATTATAAATTAGGTGCAAATATATTATAATATGGACTTCATGAAACGGCTTGCTGATATTTACGCCGATGATAATTTTACAGCAGGAGATGCTACAGTCGCAGAAAAACACGACTTGGCTCGTTATACAGAAAATGACATTTTATTTACAATGACGATGAACAAGACGAGATTGTGGACGTGGTTGATAAAAAAAATTACAGCAGACCGACAACTGGACGATATAATGTTAGGTATCATATCGCCAAAAAAATAATAAAATTTCATTTTACTGTTGCCGAGGAATAAATATTTTGGCAACTTATAAAACCTTTTCTTAATGTAAAAATTCCTGGCCAACAAAGGAGCATAAAATACGATTTTATTTTTGTTAAAATATTTAATTTAATGGCAGTCGATAATGCAAGAAAATTACATTTAATGTTGTTATGTAGACCTGTCAGATGTAAATCTGTACTGCTAATATACGAGCAAATTTATAACAATATTATTTTAATATAGATTTAGTTGGAACCCAGCTGTTAAATTTATCGCTGCATCTTCTTCATTTAACTAAACTTTAATTACCTTTTTCCTGATAACTTTCTCAATAGCAAATATATCTTGCTCAGTTTTCTGCAGTTCCTGCTCGTAAAAAGTACCAGTTATAGGCTCACCCAATAAATCCTTCAGCGCGAATGTTACAGGTATTGTCAGTAAAACTTTATCAACAACAAATACTTCTTCGCTCCAGTTTGGAGTAAATCCTTTTTCAAATGTTTTTTTCGTCAGAGAAATTCTAACTTTATCACCAACTTTAAATTTATGTCTGCGGTACATTTTTCATTTGCAAGAATCTGATTTTTAATTGCATCATTTGGTGACATTTTTATTGACCTGTGCTTCGTGTTATTATATTTATCAACAATCTGCTATAGATCGTCAATAAATTTATTTGTATTTTTACCTGTCAAATGTTTATGTATCAGCTCATTTAGTGTACGATTAAATCGCTCGACGATAACGCTCTTACCTTCATTTCCAGTAACATATTTTTTAATGCTATTTTGCTCCAAAAACTGCACACATTTTGTATTGAAAAACTCCGCTACATGATCGATCCAGATTCTATTTGGTTTTCTTTCTGTACTTGTTATTATTTGTTTTAGTGCATCAGTTATCGATGTTCCTGTTTTATCTGAAACGGGTACACTAAACGCGTATTTACTAAAAACATTTACAACGTTAAAAAGATATTTTTTGTTATCGTTAAACTGAACAAGATTTGACACGTCAACTAAATCTATCGCCCAGATATCGTCAACGGCATTTGCGACAACTTTACGTCGCGGAAATTATTTTTTTTTAGGTTTATATAATTCAACTGCCAAATCATAATACAATTCTTTTCCGAGTTCGAGTTTATATTTTGCTCCAATAAATCTTTGCACCAACCTTCTATCAAAACGTTCTCTAATTCCTTTTGGTTTCATGTCGCGTAGTTCATCTAACATTACTTTATCGCAGACGTGCTTATCTTGTTCGTTATCACGATAACAGATATCGTGACGCATTGCTATTGCATCAACTTGATTGTAAGGCTCTTGTCCGGGAAGCGGATTATCATTTTCATCTAGTTGTTTATCTAGCGGATTATATGGTCCAGTGTATTTATGGCCTGGTATTGTCCAACCTTCTTTTGGCTTTGGTAACTTGCCTATTAATTTACGTATATCTATTACGTATATCTGTGTTTTAGTTAGCATTAAGTTTGTTAAATTATCGCCCGTTGTCGATGAATTAATTTTTAGTGATACCGGCCTTTTCTTAGAAATAGCAGCCGCTAATTTTTTAACTTGATCGTCAGTCAAATATATTTCTTTTTCGATGCATTTTGTCATATATCAAGAGAGTTATATTAAACTTAGACTGTCATTTCACCTCCGACAGAATCAATTGTTATAAATCTGTCGTTAATCATCAGCGCATAAACGTACAACGCATCTGGAACCATACCTAATGTCCAGGTAATTTCAATATCAGCTGTCGAATCAACACCTCACTCGTTGCGTTTACTAACATCAAAATAAAATATTGGATAAAGTGTACGAAATTCCTCAACTAATATTTGAGATCCATCTCCAACGTCCTGATATTTCTGCATGCGTCCATAAGATACATGTACGGTCGAGTAAGATTTTTATTAGCGTCATCCGCGAAATTGCATTCTATCGCTCGTTCCGGATACTGCTTGCTGTTTATCCTGGCGTATATTCTCCTAACATCAGCGTTATCAAATATTGCGTTATTTTGTTGCTGGTTACCGCGTCGCGCTTGTCGTTGAAATACAACAAATAATTGTTGTGGTAGTTGTTCGCTTGACGTTGTTGTGACGCGCCATGTGTAGTCGGTAGTATTTGGAACTGCAGTCTGATATATTTAATGTTGATGAAAATAAATTTTCTTTGTATATTTTTTTAAGCATATCATTTAATTCTACTGCTTTTGTGAATGACAGCCTGCAGCTGGTGGGGCTATACCAAAATTGACAGCATTAGCAATCAGAAAATTTCTTATAATTACAGCATCTGCAGCTGCATCAGCCCCATGAGCTAATGCTCCTCTTGAAATAAATTCACCTGGCTCAGCTTCACCAGCTCCAGTGTCCTTAAACCACATCATGTTAGTTGCAGCCGATCTAGAGTAATCGTCACTAAACGAAATAATACTTAGTATTGTACTTGCAACTTGTAGGTGACTTGAAATATCTTCCACTGTTTGATTAGCTAGCTGATACCTAGCATTTTTAAATAAGCTCCAACCGTTTTTTATGGGAGCTATTTCTTCTCCAGCTACAAGTGCAGCAGGTGAATTAGCTACTGTCATAATCTGACCACGAACTTCCAACATTGCTTTATGATGCAAAAGAAATACATCCTCGTCGCGTGTAGTAAATGTTCTAACGCCAGCATTATTAGGCTCATTAGAATTTTTGTCGAGATATTCATCATACTCAGATTCTGTTACTGTATCATCTACGTCATAGGTCTCCGCCAAGTCGAGGTAATTTTTAATTATATAAAATTTGGTGCTGTTGCCTTAGATATTAATTTTTGTATAATTTGTTCTCTTCTTGGCGATAAAAGTTTTTTTGTTGTCCTTATCATTGCACGTTTAGTTTCTTCGGTGCCATTTCTGATATAACTTGTTTTATTTCTGGCCTGTTGCTTTATATTTTATCAGCTATTTTTTCTCCCACTGCAGTTCCAGCGGCAGATGCAGCTTAGGTCGCAAAGGATTTTGATGCGTCCAGTGCAATTGGCGCAACTTTATGCGCTATTCCAGGGGCACTTTCAATAATTTTAGTAAATATATTTCCTAAAAATCCTCCAACGATTTTTCTTCTGTATACTTTTTTCTTTGTCTCGTTATACAACGAGGTTGTACAAAATCACGCAACGCGCCTACGCAACGCGCAGGTATAGGTAATAAGTAACAACTTCATTGTTAAGATCATGTTGTTGTCCAGACTGATCCGTCAATTGCATATTTATTTCTGTAATATGATCTTCAACATTTAGCGGATAATAAATAACCTGCCGTGGATTAATTTGCAAAAGTGAACCTGTCGGAACGTCAGGCGAAAAACTGCATATAGTTTGCCCTTTCCTGCCTTTAGCTGAGTAAGATCCAGTTGCAATAGAGCAATTTATTAATATTGTGTTTACGGCAGTTATATTTACTGGCAGATCACCGTCATATGTTACAGTTTGTTCTGTATTTGATCCGTATCGTCGATGATAAAATCCGAGCAGTGAGGCAATGCTTGCTGGCGATTAAAAATCGATCATCATATTATTCTTTAATGTTATTCTAGCGCGTAATGTGTTATAATTTGGTGTCAGCTCAAAGCTGTCAGCTTCTGTATTGTTTTTTGCAATAACCTCTTTTATTGTTTTATATAGATCAGTGATATTTTAGGCGCCTTGTGGAATTGTAAATCTTATCCACGACGACAATTTCGGTTGAAATATAAATTTATCATTAACATTAGTTTTTACGTTAGCCATAGAATGCCACGCCGTGCAGGAAATTAGTCCAATTTCATATTTTTTTCTCAGGATCCAGTTGTATTGGCGGAATATAATTCACTGAAAAATTTGCGCTATCTTTTGCAGCGGTGCTAGAGTCGAGTAATAATGTTGTTGACATCTTTATTTATTAGATTATATAATTATATCGCTCGCGATTATATCGCGGTGTAAAATTTCGTATTCGTCCGATGTTAGTAATTCTTTCGATCTTAGATGATCAAGTATATCAACCATTTCATTGTCAATTTCAGCACCAACATTTCCAGCTTCTTTCGATGATATCAACAGCATTAATCTCCCGATCATATCAGCTGTTGATGTAAATACTCTTACTCCAGTTCCAACTTTTTCAAGGCGAAGATAATCGTAATTTTCAAGCAAACTTTGAAGGATCGTTTCTTCATCAGTTTTATTTTTAAATGCTACTGCTGCGTCCTTCACCTGCAATAATTTTATTTCTGTAGGCGTCCTTATATTTATAAAGAGCTTGGTCTTTTGCAACTGCGTTCATTTTATTGTAAGCTCGATCACGGGCGTGCATAATAGACTCTAGTTTTTAATTAGTGCATCGTATCTGCATTGTTCCCAATTTTCAATATCATTAACGTTAATTTTGTATTCTTCAAAAAGATTATTACATTCCCGACCTTCTATTTTAGCTTGCGCTTAATTTAAAATAAGATTTCTTTCTCGCTCAATATCTGATACAACCGCTTGTTGGCTAATATCCCTTGTTGCAGTTGGCTTAAATGTTGTTTCACTTGCCTGTTGACTCTCCGTCACAGTTGGCTGTAACCTTTCTGTGATTCGATATGGATTATCAATTAACCGATCTAGTTCAGCTTGTCTGGCAGTAGGGTCATCTATATGCGCCACAAGTGGCATGGCCAGTATTCGTTTTTCATCTATTTCTTTTGCTTTGGTGCTCAGAATATTAAGGTGATGAGTGATCTGTTATGTTTTATTTGATTAATGGCTTTAATGTAAAGATCGGCGATAATACTGTTTCGGAATTTTCTAATACTTTCTCTGTAATTTCCATTTTCCGGCACTACATCGTTGATATATTTCTGACTTTGTTCCGCTATCTCCGTTAACTTTTTAATTTTTTCATCAGCGTTGTATTCTTTCTTTAAAATCTCGCTTATTCTTGAATCCTCGAAATTGTGTTTCTCGTTGAACGACTTACACTCATCTTTTATTTTGTTGTTTGTATTTTTTTACTTCGTCATCGAAAATTCTTTGTACTGAACATCCAATCCATGCTTTTTTCTAAAAGCTTCTCTCAGCTTCATCTTTCTCATATATCTCCCTTAAAGCTTTATCAGCTTTACTTTCCATTTCTTGTTGTTGTTTTTTTTTTTTATATCCTCCATCATTTTCATCATCTCATCCAACCTTTTTCCCGTCGGCCCAACTGCCACCGTCTGCGATAATCTTCGTTCAAGCGCTAACGGATCACGAATCAACCAATCTATCTCAGTTTGTCTTCTGCCAGGGTCAACCATATACTCTGTTAGTGCCTCAGCCAACCTACTTTTTTGTTTCTTCCTCAGACCTTGCAATAACTTTTTCAGTAGCGGCTTCTTGTTGTTCTTTAATTAATCCCAGTAAACCTTTTTCCTGCAATTTTTTAAGCTCTTCATCCGATAGCGGTAAAGTTTCAGGCTGTTTTCCAAGTAAAGCCTCAGTAACTGGTTTCAAAGCTCTAGCTTATTCTTCAGCGGCAACTAGTTGTCCACGTCGTGCTTCTTGAACTTTTGTCCTAAATTCTGCATGAGATTGAGCAAATATTTTTAGATTTTCTATATATTTTCTGTACTTTGCTCGTTTATCCATATTATTATTCAATAACAGTTTCATAAAACTTTACTCTAGAAACTTTTCAATACAGCAGCAGAACATTTGTTTTGGATCAATTGCCAATTTATCGAATAAAAAGAAATTATATTTATCTTTCGTTGCCTTATGATACAGTTGAATAAATTTATCTTTTGTTACTTCGCCAAATTGCTCGATCGCAATATTTCTGACGTCAACGTTGTCGAGTCCGGGAAATAATATAAAGCAACCAGTATTTCGTCTAATAAATTTATCAACGTTGTAAAATCCCTGAGCGAGATAGACAGAATTACATTTTTTTATTACGCGAAGGTGAAAAATAAGATATTATTTTATTCATCTCTTCATTGTTAAGTGGAATATCATCAAAAACAACTATCTTATGTTCATCTGAGTCAAGATCATCAATTCGTATTTATCCTGCTGTGAATTAATTGTGTAAATATAAGCTCTGTCGTAGTTAAAATTATCGCCCAGCAGTAAATTCATCAGCAAATTTGTTTTCCCCGATCCATTTCTCCCAACAACGAGATAATGACAATCTGGCAGATCATTGTTGTGTTTATGTTGCACCAGCCGTTCTGTGTCAAAATTTAATATCGACGATAGCTTTGCCATTGTTATAAACTAGGTTTATATAAAATTGTCAGACAATAAACAAATAATGAGCTATTATACAAGATTTGGAACAACATTAGGAGATTCGTCAACTGTAAGTACAACAATAACAAATGGTAACATTGATTTATCAGGCTACCTACAAAAATCTGGCGATACAATGACAGGAAACCTATTTATGTCAAATCAACGAGTACTAGGTTTAGAAACAAACTATCCGTCAATAAATGTTGATACACAAGCTGTTAGTTATGCACAACTTAAATCCGTCGATAATAACAAGCTACCACTGACAGGAGGAATTTTAAGCGGTAGCTTGGATATGTCAGGGAAAAAGATCATAAATTTGGAAACCGCGTATCCGCCAAGAAACTTAAATCAAACCCAAGCGGTAAGTTATTTACAGTTGAAGTATGTTGATGATTACAAGCTTGACAAAACAGGTGGAACGGTTACAGGCAATATTAATATGTCGAGTAAAAAATTGGGTTGGAAACTGCGTATCCGCCAGCAAATGTTGATAATACACAAGCTGTAAGTTATGCGCCACTAAAATCTGTTGACGATAACAAGCTTAATAAGACTGGCGACACAATGACAGGTAACCTGATAATGAGCAATAACTCAAAAATAACTGGATTACCGGCAACCTCGCCACAGCTGATGAGACTGATGCTATTAATTACTTTCAGTTAAAAGAAGAACTCACCCCGTATTTGAAACGATCCGATGGACCAATATCAGGCAATATAGATATGAGAAACAATAAAATAACGACGACATATGTTCCAGTTAACCATAATGCTCTGACAAATAAAGCGTATGTTGACAGTCTGTCCAGTGGTATAAAACGAACCAAAAATAATGTTGGATATATTCCAACACTTTTTAAGGCAACTGACAACAGAGTTGGGTTTGAGGTAAGCGCATCGAAACATTATCCTGAAAATTATCCTCATTATGTTTTTTCTGATAGACAGGAATGGACGACAAACGGAGAAAACAAAAACTTTTGGATTAAAATTAAATGTCCCATTGCAGTCGCTATTTTGGCAATTTCATTTGCGCGGTCGATTAAACTCTAGTGTTAGGCGAATTTATATCTCAACAACACAATACTTTACGATTCCTGCTGCAAATATCGTTAACAAGTACTTGTGTTTTCGAGTTTATGTTGTCGCTGCTGAAAATCCGTTTGCGGGATTGATAACATTTCAAATATATACACTCGATGATCAACTTTAATCTAATGCTATAAAATAAAGTCAGAGCCAACAATTATAACCGTTCCGAGAGAATTTTATGATAATATGTTTAACCCAGACAAAGGTATTATTGGAGTAAGTGTTGGATTTGATAAACGATACAGAAAAATGGTCCAAAATATAAAAAAGTTAGCATTGAGTCATCAAACAATCCAGATTCTGGAGATAATTATAGTAATTTTCTTCGCGTTATGTATATGTGAGGACCACAGCTAATAAAAGCAATAAGAAACTTTGACATTATAAGCAAATACTGTCACCCTGATGATTGTCTAGAAGAGCAAAAACAAGTTGAAACCCTGCTTAAAAAAATATTACTTGAGTTTAATTCGAATAATGCTGAGTTAATAATTGGAACAGGCCTGTTACAAGCACGAGCTCATGGTGGAATAGAGCAGGAAGAAAAACGAATAAACGAAATTTACGGTCGTCTTGAGGTACTAGATAATTCTAGGTCACTAGGAATAAGAAGAAACAAGTTACTCGATAGCTTTGAAAAACAAAAAAATTTTAATCATCTTGGTATGTACTACCACGACAAGAAACCCTAGTTAAAGTCGTTAGCTTGACGGCAGATAGGGAGTTAATTATTAAAGTGTACTCGAACTCAATTTTACAAATGATACTTAAAAAAACGGAATTCGATCCGATTATTGTTAATAAATCTCTAGAGATAATCAAAGATTTACACAAGGAAATTAATTATTTAATTGATTCTTGGCGAGAATGTTTTCTTGAAGAAGTCAAACAAATAAAGTTGGAAGAAAAAATTTATCCTTATTATGATATCAGTGGAGAAAGTGATGTTCCACTTCCATCGCTCCAACGCTCTAGACAATTATCATTGTGAAATTATTACAATGAAATTGAGAAAATACTCACAAAACCGTACGAAAAATTAATGTTAAAAGTAGCTTCTATTATTGGTCTTCTCACAATTGACGAAGACAGACTCCGAAAAGTAATGCTAATAAATTTTATAGTCGCATACGCAATTATGAGACAGTATCTTGTCCTCAAAAATTTTACTTTGGATCAAATAAGTTTGGTACTTGGATTTATTGATGAAACAGGAAGAGAATACGGTAATTTGGTGAATGAAACAGATTTGTACGAACGTGAAGTAGAAAACACGATTGATTCCTATAGTTGGTTAAAGAAAAATGAGGTACTAACAGATGAACGAAATAAGGATACTTCGTCAGATGTTTATGACAAGTACAGAGATTTTATAGCTGATCCTAACAATAATAAGTTCCGTGAGTTTCTTGATTCGATTGTTGGTACTAGAACTTTCACTATTGTGTAAAAATTGTAAGCAAATATCGTATAATGAAAAAACATATAATCGATTTCAATCATATTTCAGAGGAAATTCCAAAACAAGATGTTGACGCACTAATGCAATATTACAAATTTTATCATAAAAACCTCTGGTGTGTAAAACAATGTTATAAGTATTACAGTAGAATACTTCGAGTAATATCATATTTACCACTGCTTATGACAAGCTCTGGTATAATCTCAAGTGGAGCATCATTAAACCCGTTTTAATTAATAATATCTGGTGTTGGTGTTTCTCTTTCAACAGCGTGTAAGAAAATTGAGCCTCGACTTGGGACCAAAACAAATGCTTGTAAAACAGCAAGTATCACTTATAAAAAAATTACTTGATCAGATACGATCTTATTTGTGAGGCGTAAAATATGATATGGACGATTTTATACGCGAGTTTCGCATTATTGACAGTATGTTAACAGATATTCTGCCAATGAGAGTCAGCAGGTATGAAAAAGATTATCATAAAATATGGTGACCTATCATCATCGCTACTGTTTATTTTTTGATCATTTTTAAATTCAACATGACGGTTATAGTAGTAATAGCAAACAAGCTGTTTCTAGATCAGAGAACCCCTTACTCCGACAAAACATATTTTGTCAGAACATATCAAAGTCATTATTTTGAGCTGACAAAATGTTAACATAAAGGCGTTTTGGAGGGGGAAAAGGGTCTCTGAGCTAGAATCCTTGTTTACTATTACTACTCCAAGTTCTCTCTTCGTTTTCAACTGCTTTTGGCGTAAGGCCCCTAATTTATATGTGCCGTAACCTATGTTCATGTATTAGAGTAAGCAGAAACAAATGCTTCATTGTTTTAAATTTAATATTGGGAAAAGACAGGGCCATATGCTCAGTCCACTTTTATTTAGTCTGTTCACGAATGAACTCATTACTGTTACTGAATCGTTCATGAACAGATTGAAAGAAAGTGGATTGAAAATAAGTTCGTGTCGTGTTCCAACAGAACCGTTAGCAAACTTTGAAAAAAACACCCAAAGATAATTGTGCTCAGAAATGTAGGTTTTGTATAAAGAAATGAGAGGTGCTTTTGGTGGTCAAAATATATAGAAACTGGCCCTTTTTATAAATATATAGATTTGCTTTTTAATTAAAAACTCGGCTGAACAAAAGCGAAAGAATGTTAGCAATACAGGCATATTCTGATGTTATTTTAATTAATAAAGTGCGAGGAAAAGTGGGTAATTTTATTTCGTTATTGATTCTTTTAAATTATTTCATATTGTCGTTGAACCAAGTTTATGATACGGCGCTGGAGAATGGTATATCGAAATAGTATAAAATCTATTTTGCACAATAAGACTTTGTTTCTGGTCTTCTGAGAACTTAGACGATGCCTTTTGTGTGTGAAATAGTTCGTGTGTGCATGTGTGAGTGTGTGTGTATGTGATTTATTTGGATTTTTAACGTAGCTTTAACAATTGTTCAGTTATATCGCTACGATGTCTGCATCGTGGCAGTTTATAGTGATGTCTAGCACTGGGACATCATGCCGCAGACATGTAGCATGATGTCCCACCCAGTCACATTGTTCTGACACCAGGCCGACCAGTCCTAACACTGAACTCTTAATGCTGAGCGAAAAGCGAGGCAGCTATTAGTACCTTTTTTATAAGTCTTTAGTATGACACGGCCGGGGTTCGAACCCACGAACTCCCGCATCCGAGACGGACGCTCTAACCACTAGGCTACCGGAGCGGTCAGTTCGAATGTGAAGTTTTGAATTAAATGATAAGTATAAATCAGGATCGGCATCCAGTTCAATGTTTTGCCATGTTAAAAGAAAAAAGTTAGATGATGCAGGGAGGTCAGATTGGGTGTCAAAATTAAAACCTGAACATTTGGTAAAAATCCTTTAGATATACTGCTTCCACACTATGGAATGAGTTGCCAAAATCACTTTAGAGGGCAATCGAACTTTATTTAGATCTTTAATTCCATCCTGGAATGGTAAAAACTGTAAATGTAATATCTGTCAATAATGCTCTCCCATCCCCACCTCCATGATGACAACTGATGTTTGCGTTAGCGTGGGTATGTCTTTTTCAGTTTTAATTAAGTGATTCTGCATTTATTTTAAATTTCAATTCTGACCAATATTTTTTTTAAATAGCACAAAATTGTGTTTCTGATTTATCCTAGATACTAAATTCGCTTTTACTCACTGACTTCTAAAACTTCTTTGCTTCTTCGTGTCTCAATTCATGCGTTGTAAGTTTTGTCCAATTCTGTATTTATGTGTTATGATGTGTTTGGATGCCTTGCTAATCATGTTTGTTG
This sequence comes from Megalonaias nervosa, assembly GCA_016617855.1. Classification (NCBI taxonomy): domain Eukaryota; kingdom Metazoa; phylum Mollusca; class Bivalvia; order Unionida; family Unionidae; genus Megalonaias; species Megalonaias nervosa. The sequence continues at coordinate 19,739 of JAECUM010033157.1, forward strand.
TAATGCCTTATTTCTTTTATGTAATGTCAGTAAAATGCTCATTAGCAACGTTCAACAAACCTTATCTTATTTAAGGTTACAGTTTGCTATTGAAATATGGGTCTACTACGCTCATGATTCTACAGATTCTGCCATCAATATAACAAGAACTTTGCAATAAAAGACACATCGTCCAATTTTAACTTCTTATGCAGGCTCTCTTGTACAGTACAGTATTGCGTCATGAAGTATTATGGGCCAATAACCTTAAATTACCCAATACATTTTTGTCTTGTCTTCTCATTTTATTGTCGTCTTCTCTGTTCTTGTCAGTTGAGGTCAGAGCCAAAAAAGTGACTGCTCTGTGTCTCTTTTTCACAAAATTGGGCTCGACAAAAAGTGACACGTTCGAAATAAATATAAAATTTTATTTCGTCGATGCAAATATAGTAACATAAGGTGTGAATATTCCATACTAACATAATGCACATGAATAAAGTGTTGCAATATACAGTATTTATTCTGGTATGTAAAAGGGATCCAAATACAAGCACCACAGATCTGGGTCTAATTCATTTGCCGTAATTTAATTTCAGCAGCATATACCATGTTCTGTCAGTGCATTATGCAATGGGAAGTCAGGGTCTATGATGTTTGTATTTGCTTGTGCGTTATGTAAAGAGATGTAGATTATATATACCACAAGAAAACAACCAAACAGTATCACTACTTACTTCATGCGAACACACTTTATTGAAATACACAAATGGTTCATACCAGACGAGAATGTCAAATCTTAATTAACTATTTCAAATTTTGTTTTACTGGTCTTTTCTTTCTAAAGATCATCGATCCACTTCGTTCATCATTTTTGATGTAGAAATGAAGTGGATGGACGAACAACTGGAAAATTTCAAATCATACAAAAGTTACAAACACTTTACATAGTATAACAATAACCTCATATGTATTGGTCGAGACTAACCTACAAAACGATTGCATGGTCAAAGATATTGAAGCAAAAACTAAAATTAAACAGCTAAGAAGAATACCCAATTGTTTATCAGCAAACCTTTAAAGTATATAACACAAGTTTCCATTCCTTTTATGACAATGTAAAATTTTCTAAAGTCGTCATTGTTATAGTGATAGTCACAACACACAATGGCTTCGTACAACAATGCTCCTTCTATCTCAGATGTTTCAATACTGAGATTTGATTTATTCTGTTTCCTTGTTCAATATTATAAAAGTAAACATATCATTTTAGGTAACCATCATATCTAATATCCTTATTTCATTATATGGGCATCATGGCAAGGTATTAATTGTAATATAAGTATCAATCACACAAGAGACTGTTTACTTGAATGGCAAGGTACTGGCAAGCGTAGTACTATTTCATTACGCCCAGAGAAAAAAACCCACCAAAACAACTTATAAAAAACTTGATTTTATATATTATATATATATATATATATATATATATATATATATATATATATATATATATATATATATATATATATATATATTTGTCTACATAAATGAAAAAGGCCATATCTTGTTTCAGAAAATATACAAAAAGTTACAAAATTGTTCTAGACCTATTCAGAATGATCGATTTACTCAGCACAAAACTGTTCGAGACCCATACAAAATTATCGATTTACCCTCTACACAAATGAAACGGAAAGCAAAAAAGGGTATGTAACTTAAAGTACAAATTTATATGCGAATAGATTTTTTAATGCGCTTAAAATACATGCGCATAACAAATAAGCATTAAATCTACTAAGTTTGGTCATTAACAATGTTCTCATCATTTTCATCATGAAAGACACACCGCTAAACAGCTATTGACTATCCACTTGAATGGCGTACAGTTTAGGTTTTGATTCATGGATATACAAATTCTTAGGCAAATAAGCCTGCTTGATCGACTCTGGTCTCTTGGCACACAAGGCAGCTAAAAGGACGAGGAAACCAATGAATGCGCATGCGGATCCAACGATAACTACAATAAGGCTCCACGAGATGATCCAGTCGAGTTTTGTGGCTTCAGCACCATACACGATCACACCAACTATCCCGCATATCGCTGAAAAAAATACAAATGACGTATTAAAAATGTAACTGACGTCAGTGAAAAGATTTGGCAGAATAAATTACTAAAAACCCTGAGACAAACAACTTTGTTCACAAGCGCTTTATTCATTCCTTCTCACTTCATTGTCCTGTTTAAAGTGGCAATCAAAATTCCAAGACTGTTTTTACATATTACACACAAGTTATGATGGCATGAGAATCAGTTAGAAAAGTCCATGATCACACACTGCAGTCCCCCATTCTCTTCAAATTAGAAAAGTGTTCATGGAACAAGGACGCCCACCACAATACCTAAAATCCTATCTAAACGCAAAACGGAACCATCATGTGAAGAACAAACCGAAGGCCGGACATATACAGTATTATATGCCCCTAACACTGTTGTGGTGGACATTCATGCAAAGATAAAATTATATAAATATACAGAGAAAAATGTACATGCTTCGCTAAGATGCAGCGTTTTATTGTTAGCAAAACATTGGATATTCATCAACGCACGTGTTAGTAGATTAGATCTGACATTAAAGTTAATGCCTTGTACGTTTGATCTTTCTCTTTTGACCTCGCTGTACCCAACTCAGTATTGTACCAGTCCATATGAAATCACTGAACCACGATGCTATGCAATTGCCAATTACAAATGTCCATTAAAGCAAATATAAGCCATTTCAGACGAATAAAAAGAACGTGACTATATTCTCTCAATCTTTACAAAGTCTTAGTTTTAACGACGTATTATTTAAATATCTATTTATCTTTTAAGTATACCAGTGACGAATCCAGACACTTGACGGACCGAGGGAGGAGAAGTTAGGCGGGAGGGAGTGATGCAGTAATAACATGGAGACATACATTTTTCAACATATTAGTTGATAAATCAGGTACCAGAAGTCTATATACCTATTAGCCACTATCGTTTCGGTGTTATGATAATTTTATTTTACTACATATTTTGACCGGGATTAGGCAAAATACAACACATATAAATACCATCTCCCGTGTGCATGATTTACATTCAAGCTTATAATAAACAATGCTCACAATAGACAACAATGAATTAACTTTTTTCTTATACTTATAAATATAGCGACTAAATAAGACGTGCTAATTTTACCATAAAAAAGAAGAGAAGGATAATAAAGGGGATAGAAAGGAATAGGTCCAAATCATGATATTGTCGCAATCTCTCCTCACAGCTTTATAATAATGTATACTTTAACTTTAAAAGGATGGAAGAAAAAAAAAAACATAAATGCAAGATTTTGTTCTTAAGACCGAATCTGCGATACAGAACGGTCCCGTTGTCCGTGCGAACAGTTAGCACACACTTGGAACACTAGTCTGATAAATCAGCCCCCAAACATGTCATGAAACTGATAGACGGTTTGCGGTTTGATATCACCTCTTCAAAAAATCATGCAACTGACGCAGACAAACTCATCCTCAACACATCAGTGTAGATTTTAGACGCTTATCTGAATTTTTCGATTCTCTTGAGTTGCGACTAGTTGAAGGGTGTTTCAACAATAAGTACAGAATAATTCCGGATCAAATCCTATCTCTGACTATCTTTAAATCCACGTGGAATAATATAACAATACCTTCTGTCACCATTTCGAATTTCATGACTACATCCAGCTATTCTGTTAGATTCGGCAATCAATCAGATCCGGATTTCGTTCATTCGCTCATTTTTAAATTTCGGTTGCTTTGGTCATATAGTTCAACTCAAGCGTCCGTGGATTTGTCATGCGACTGTCACACTTAGGAAGCAAGTATCTATACATAACTGTTAAAATATTTCAAATTACCCGTTATAGTGTATTTCTCGCTCAGTTTATGTGACAGTTGATTAGGCAAAAAGAAACAAAAATTGCATGAAGTTTGTGTCGAGTTTCTATTTACAGGTATATAGGGAATTTATTAAATTAACTGAAATTTGATAGTTAAATAAAGAACAAAATATCATTATAGTAATTCGATCTTGATTGCCAGATCACATCTTCTTGTCAACATCCGAAAATCGGGAACACGACTAGACGCATCGCGTCTCGTAATGATCTAGATTTTGTGATGCTGACAACTCGACGTGATCCAGCATTTGAGAATGAATTACTATATATCATTAAAAATAAACAAGTTTAAAAAATAAACAGAGAAAAAAAGATATAAAGAAACTGCTGTTGTATAGATGAGACGTAAATAGATTTGTAATGCCATTATTTTGTGTATGTGTGTCTGTGTATGCGTGTGTGTGTCACCGTTAGCTCTGTATTTGGATGAAGTGGTCTGGTTAAGTTTATTGAAGATGTCATTAATAGAGAAAATACAGTTCAATAATGTGCCTTACATGCATGGGGAATTGAATAAGAAAGTGTTCAATATCTTCACATGGTGACCACTGACACAGGGTGGACATTCCCCCAGGCAGGTTTTCTTTTTCTTATTGGAAGGTTCAATCAAATCTATTACCACACTGGATATAATAGTTTACTGGATGGTACTATCCAATCCATTACCATACTGGATATACTAGTATACTGAATGGTACCATCAAGTCTATTATCGTACAGGATATACTAGTATACATGGGCGCCCGCAGGATTTTTTGCAGGGGGGGGGTCAGGATTTTTTCGGGGGGGGGGGGCAGTCAGTCACGGCCGGGAGAGTTAGTACAAGAAGCAGTCTGAAACTAAAGCTAATATTTATTAAGCGTTTTGAAAAGAATCTTGTGACATATTTTCAGCTTCATATGCATGATTAAACTTGTCCGAATTTATATATATATATATATTTGCAGTATGATATCCAGGGGGGTCACGTAACCCCCTTGACCCATGCTGCGGGCGCCCATGCTAGTATATTGGATGGTGCTATCAAATCTATTACCGTACAGAATATACTAGTATATTGGATGGTGCTATCAATCTATTGCGGTACTGAACGAAATAATAATATTTTTATGGGCTTTAAAAGCACTCTTACCGAGTGATGTTTGGACGGAGTGAAGGGAAGAAGATCAGGTGTTGTCAGTAGAAGATCGATTAGCTTGATAATGACATGTCTTATGGCTCTAAAGTTGCTTCGTTTTATTATCTGAGTCAGCTGCTGTAGTCTTGTGATGGAGTCTGTCTCGTTGACGCATCGCAAATTTAATTTGTTTACTCATCCATGGTAGGTCTAGGTGTAACTATTTTATGGATAAGGTATGAATGTACACAAACTGAAGTTACACTAGATGTTAAAGTTGTACAGTTTGCATCAGCACTATTTCCATGGCAGAGGTTAATCTCAGCAGCATACGGGGGGGGGGGGCACAGGTCTTGGGACACTAAAAATCACGGGCGCCAGAGGTCTTGGGGCGCCCAAATCCCTTTGGGCGATCATTGTCGCCCCGGGCGCCATTGCCCTTAGTACGCCACTGATTAATCCAGCCATACGTCTGGATGGGGTTGCAGGGAGTGGAGAGGCAGAGACAACTTTGTTTTACTGGATCTTGTCGGGTCAGTCACTGTACATCGTTGACTTGTAAGTAGTCAATAGGTAAAAGTTGATATATCTGAATCTAACTATGAAGGGAAAAATATGAGGTGGTATAAGATGACAAAGTTTAACTCCTACTACAAATCAATAAACAGTAGTCAACATGAACTTAAATACAGACAATATTCTGCTCATTTTACCTGGACGATGGGCAACCTGGCAGTTTCTCCTATATGCGATCACCAAAATTAACCATTTTTAACAAGGCACACTGAAGCAAAGTCAACTTATAAATCACAAATATAGATACTTATAGAAAACATGATGTGCGTTCTGTTTATGTATGTAATTTTCGTAAAAGTATCTTGAGATTCAATGAATTTATTTAAACTTCCAAACACCATATGAAGTCAATGGTAAATCTGCCCGCTGATCACAAATATGGCGGCTGATGACGTCATTCGGGAACTATCTTATAACAACGTTTAACTCCTACTACAAATCAATAAACAATAGTTAACATTTACATATATATATATATATATATATATATATATATATATATATATATATATATATATATATATATATATATATATATATACACGTGTGGGGTGGGGAACACACGTTGGTGATGCATAGGCTTGTACCTTTTTCAGTCAAATTTTAATTTTTAATTTTGGTTGTTTTTTATGTTGAATTTTAGCTGTTAAATTGTTTTCCATCATGGTATTAAAAGTTCAATGTCTGTAAACCCTATATTATAGGAGTTCGTTGGGCTGTAAATATCTAATTTTGGCACGATATAGTGTGATTGATAGAACCGGTTAAACATGTTTTTACAAATTACTTTAGCCACGCCTGAGCTGGGGAGTTTTCCTTTAATTCCAGGCGATCTGAACGTGTTTAGTGCCAAAGGCAATGTTTCACCTCGTTAATGCACACGCCTACACAGACCACACAACAGTGGCGTAGCGAGGGTACTTAGCGCCCGGGGGCAAAACATAAACTTGGCGCCCTCGGTACTTAGCGCCAGGGGACAAAACATAAACTTGGCGCCCCCGTCGAGTGCATCTGAGATAACGAATAGTTGTATTTTCCTCATTTTGGCGCCCTTGGCACATGGCGCCCGGGGACAACTGTTCCCCCCCCCCCCCGCTATCCCCAAGCTACGCCACTGCCACACAATAAATACGTAGAAAGAGACAACGTTAGCAACTTGACAGACTGCCATTTCATGCAAAGCCCTCGATTTCCTAATGACATTCCAGTTGATGATGACACTTTTCAATAGTCTAGGTGTCATTTTATTGTGCAGAAATTGTTCTTTTCCACAGGCTATTGTAGAGCTTTATCCACTACATGTGATAAGTTGAGAGATGTCAACATGTTACTATTATTTTCTTTGGCCCAACAGGGTTACATTCCGGGCCAACGGTATCTACCTGACATAGCAGTTTAACATAACCATTGTCATATCAAAATATACATGTCAGCAGATATTCTACAAGTGGGCTATGCAAATACTATTCACACGGAAAAAAAATTTGCTAGCTTACATATGAAAAAATTTCTAGTGTCTCCACCGATTTTCAGAATCTTTCACATGATTCAAGCTAATATAGCAAAACCTTAATTTCTAGCGATCTACTATGGTATATTATAGCAGGAAGATTATTGAGTGGCCAAAAACAAATGGACTGTGACTATGTCATGGGGGCCCCGAGTGGCCGAGTGGTCTAAAGCGCTGACCGTTACGGATCACTGCCATCTCACCTCTGTCTGCGTCAGTTCGAGTCCAGGCTCGGCTAACGTGGGTACGTGAGAAAGCCTGCCAGTAGCTTCTCGTGGGTCGGTGGTTCTTCCCGGGATTTTCCAGGGTTCTTCCTCCACCATTAATACTGGCCGCCATGTATAGCCTATCTTGTGCTGAAAAATGGCGTTAAACCCTATAACAACAACAACAACAACTATGTCATGACCACAATTCTACCAGCTAGCTGCTGTCGTGACAGTGCGTAGGTTGTAAACAAGGTCATATTGTTCGCAAATCGCATATATAGCGACCTACAGTGGAATGTGTGTGTGTGTGTATATATATATATATATATATATATATATATATATATATATATATATATCGTGTGTGTGTGTGTCCCTCTTCGAAAGATCATGGATTCTCGACCATATAACGTGAAGAATAAAAAATAATCTGACATGATTTTGAAGAAAGATTAGTTTTCAATTAGAGATGTAGCATCGAGACAGCATGAAAACAATGAAATCTAATTTCGTTGTGTGTGTGTGTGTGTGTGTGTGTGTGTGTGTTTTGTGATGCACATTAACACATCAAAGTTTAAACACTGCCGAGGCGGTGGCAGCAAAGTGTGTTACCCAGAGACACACCACAACAGCCGAACCGGCTAATCTAAGGCAAGATTGAATCCGCGACCTCCAAATTACGAATCCGTCACTTTCAACATTAAGCAACCGAAGCTTCCAAGCTCACGTTGGATGTTCGTACTAAAGAATGATTTCGAGAATACATTTTCAAAAATGTGTTGAAATCAATTGATAACTGTCACTTATAACCAATATTGTTTTTGAATGTTTTCTTCTTGGCTGGTTGAGACGATTGCAAATTTTAGTTCAGAAACAAAATAGAGATGTATTGTCATACTTAGTGTAGTAGAGTGTGATAGCAACACCTCGGGCTTTTCTCTGGCAGGCTGTTATTGATTTTTTTTTAAAGAGCTTGAGGTGACAGCTAGGTTAAGAAGTTTTGTGTATACGGGGGTCACTTTACTGTACATTTTCATTGAAAAATCTGTCTGAACAGCTGTGTCTAGAAATGGAGTTTGATCTTGCAAGTGTTTACATACATATGTATTACAGCCCGGATTTCTTCTGACCTTTCCGACAGTAATCTTTCAGACCGACATAATTGTCCATATATCTAGCACAGGGCTGGAAAAGTAGGAGGAAGTTCGGACTTATCCGCACAATATTGCTTCTCTGGAATTGACCTATCGCCACTTGTCAATCACGCTGAATCAATTAACCAATCAGCGAGCGCAAATTAAACACACCTCCAGGCATTGCTTACGTCTGCCATTTTCCTCCGACAAACTGCTTGTAGCAACAATGAATTGATTATGATAAGTATTTACAAATTTTGCAATGATTTGTTGATTTCTCGATCGATAACGGTGAAAAGAAGTCTTGTAATTCTGACAGCCAATATCCAGATCGTCTAAATGGAGGAATTAGATGTATTTCTTTACCGAAACATAGTCGAAACTTCGATGGATAACGACTAGTCGCGTGTACGATCAGCTGAATAAAGACACAATTGATGGCAATTACAACGTGTTTGTTTGCATAAAAGTATGTCCCGTTGATAGCTTGAAAAAAAAAAAGAATTTTAAATTGAAAAATATATATGTAAAAATTAACGTTGCAAGAATGTAAGTGGAGAACCCCCTAACTTTCGGGCTTTGGTATATATTATTTATTCTTGCATAGCAAGCGCTGAACCCAAGGCTGCATTATTTTAAAGTTTGAAAATTTACACTTTAATGTTGGCTTGTCCCAAAATTAATGATTTATCGTCTCGATCTTTCAGACACTAGAGTGACGCTTTACTTTCTCATTTGGCTGAAGGAGCAATGGGGATACAAAAATGTAATTAGTAATAAAGAAATACAAAATAAAGGTTTCAAATAATTATCTTCCGATATATTAAGCATGCATTTACATGTTTACATCAACAGACATCACTGATCAAAATTCCATCTGTCGAACATAGCAGACCTTAAAATTATTATGTGCAACAGTATACTTCTAAACAGTTATTATTTACGATTTTGTTATTAATTTTTAATTCATATACTTCCAAGGCAGCATAAACATAAGTCAGATAAAATTAGCAAGGATAACATTATCTGCTAAATACATCTGCATCTTTTGGAGCAAGGTTCCTTTCATATGAATAAGTTCTTAAACAGCTTTACAATTGATTGTTATTATTTACTGAAATAAAACACTTAGGTTATTAATGTACAAACTTGAACTACAAATATAAATATTATCTACTGCAGTATATTTAATGCAACTTTGTAATTTACGTTGTAATTTTATATTTTTAAGAATAATACAAATCACTTTAAATAAACATATCGCTGAAACTGAAATATATTTCTTTGCCAAATACTGCACGTTTGTCGGAGGTTAAGTCACGTGATTTGGTAGGCGGAGCGATCTGTCGTCTGGCGTAAGGTCAATTCTTTGCCCTCATAACAACGCTCACCATTTTTGACCTCTTGAGTCCCTTTTTTTTTTTTTTTTTTTTTGCTTCCTTTTCCAATTATGTATATAACAACAATATCTTCTGCAAGCCAAATGCCTTTTATGTTATTTTTTTTTTCTTTCAACATTTTTTTCGTTTGTCTTAATTTTTTTTATTTTCTGTTGCACATTTTAGTCCTTTTGCGGCACGTACCATTCTCTAATCTCAGTAATGACGTCATTCACGTATATATTGTACAAATACATAACTGCACTCTTTTCAACATCTCTCTTGCGAAACAATTTCACCACACTATATTTGAAAATACTGTGCTAATCTTTAGTGAATTTACCTTAATGCTTGAACATTTCCTTTTCGACATATAAATAGTATCAAACTGCATATTAATGCATGTACAACACACAACGTTATGACTGTACAACACACAACGTTATGACTGTACAACACACAACGTTATGACTGTACAATACACAACGTTATGACTGTCACTCTGCATGTCTAGTTTCTGAATATTACTAATTGATTCTGCTGCTACATAGACATAAACAGGCCCTTATTATGCAGTAGATTTTAACGTCTCTGACACGTGATCTTTTTTATGCAGAATTTAATGACTGTCGTTCAGCTGGGTGATTTACGAAGAAAAAATTGAACATGAGTCACTGCTTCGTTATTAAAAGGAAATTTTGTTAAAAAGCTGTTTTCCATTTTTATTTTATATTTTGTATAAAGGTATTAATAATCCTTTAAACTCTTTAAGAACTGCCCTTGGCATGGAATATAATCCACTACTGTATTAAAGAATGTATTTTGTAGTCACGTGTAGTTTCTTCTATCTCATTCCTATATGAAATTAACCATTTTCGCTTCTTGTAACTTTATCTTCGTTTTACAAATATTTATATTTCGATCTAAACTTTTGTCACTTCTTCATAAAACTGAGATACAAAATTTGCATTACAATTTTGTCAGGGGTATTAGCATCTCTGCGTGAACACTGTCACTTGGATTTTATTGCAGTTTCCTACGGTATCTTTCTTAACACATCAAATTTCAACTTCTACGATCATGAAGAAAAATAATGACATTCGTAGATTTTAGCTGATGTAACCGTAAGGACGAGTAAACTTATGGTATGGCCCTGAGACCGTTATCCGTCATACCTCGTCGATTGTGCGTCTTTCATCATTTGCTAATTTCAGCTTTATTTTTTTTTTTTTAAAGGGAAGAAACGGCACCTGTTTGGATCAAATTTGGCATAGACCATCCTAGCGAATAGGGCTTTCAAATTTGTACAAAATAATGCTAATCCACCAATAAATATGATCACCGTTTCTAAAAGTAGAGAATAACTGCTTCTTCTGAAGCACCACTCATAAGAATTTGACCAAATATCGCATTTAGATCTTTAAAATTTGTGCAAATGATGCCAATCGACCATACCATAGAGAAAAATGCTTTTCCCAAGGTACAAAGACGCAGCTGACTCGGATTGGTCAGGGCGGGTATCAAACCCGCGAACCTTGCATTATGAACCTGACACTCTAGCGACTGAATTCCGCTCCTGGTATAATGAAATTTCAATACTGGACAAATGATATTGATGTGGAATCAAATATGGATGAAAATATAAAAAGCATCGAAACCTTTATACATGCATTTTCATAACTAATGCAATTAAGAGCATTGGAAGACAGTACTAGAGAAAGCATCCTACTAACAGAGACTTACTGACAAGAGCAGCTAGCTATGAAGTAAATGTCGCCAAGAGAGCGATCTAGGGCCCACTTGAGTATCTTGTTAAGATGACCCCATCAACCGGTCAGAATGGCTCTTTGGCTCGTCTGAAGAGGTGATTAATTCGGCTGTATCTATATAAATGTCTGACCTTGATGGTTAATTAAATTCTCCAAGACTGCTGTTTCACTATTAGGACAAACTATTTATTGCGCGGGGCGGGCTAACGAGTCTTTGCAGGATTTTCAAAGACTAGTTTTCCAATAATAATTTAAGCAAGATGAAAGACAAAAACAGGAACATGAATCTTGCCCAGTATAGCTCAGATATGGATGTTTCCAATGAGTGAGCCTAGCCCCTGTGGTCGCGCGATGGTTCGTGGCAACCATGGTAAACGTTTATGGGTGGCGCCCCTGCTTGATACAGAGAACACTTTTTATGTCAGTTGCCAACCTCCCGAATCCACCACCTACCCGTCACTCCTAAATATAAGTTAGTGAAAAACTGCCTGTGTTACACTAAAGTGAACGTGAAGCACTATGAAATTTTCAGCAAATGAAAAATAATCATAGTTCCCGAGAACTGGCGCTCGGGAACAATTGCCCCTACCAACCCATAACCCCAGCCTCCTCGCTCCGCCACTGGCTTAGCGGCAGTAGGTCTATGACTTTATAATATTTACTGAAAAAGGAAAGACGTTAATAATTCTTCCCAAGATTTTCCAAGACTAATTTTTGACAACATTTTCAGACAAGATGAAAGAGAAATCACGAAAACATGTGTATTTCCTGTATAATCCATACACGAATGTTAAGAATGAATATATATATATATATATATATATATATATATATATATATTCACAAGAACATGTGTAGGTTGTCTTCGAATATATTTTCTCTTTTATTTCATGCTGACTTTACGACCACTTTATAAAAATAAGAAACTTTTCTGTGATCGTATTTTGTCGAATGGGAAAATCTCAAATTGGTATTCAACTCGTGCCGAGGAAGGTTGGTTATAATGGTAAATGAATTATGAATGGTCTTATCCTTACCTGAGAGCAGGCTGCTGGCACACATGGTCGCGATGAAACACCTGTAGTGTATGCCCAAGGCAATGTACATATAGACTGGTAGCGTCACCAGGGGTATGGCTATAAAGATGATTGCAAGAGATTCCATTGCTCGTACAGCATGCAACCAGTCTGGAAAAGGATATAGAAGTTTTATATAAAACTGAGCATTTTGTGGAAAATTATCTCATTTAAGAAACGCGCATTTGCAACAATTTTAATAAACGTTCCCAAAAATCTGACCCTTACTGACGAAGCTTTCATCGTTCTCTTCGCAGTCAAAGTCATACCTATGTTTAGTTTTGCAAACACAGGCTAGAGGAAAATTGGCAAAAGAACAAGTCCTTTTTATGCAACGAATATATATATATATATATATATATATATATATATATATATATATATATATATATATATATATATATATATATATATATATATATCAGTAGGTGGAATCTAAAGATTGTACTCAGCTTCGTCAATTAAACGATTTCAAAATGTTGGCAAGATTCCTGTTTCCGGTTGGTGACAATATTAATTTAAGATTTTATACCCTATTTATAATCTAACCGACGGAAGTGGGTTTTTTGGTGGTTTCTTTTAGACAACTTCAGCACGTAGTCGTCATCAGATTCATCAACTGTTCCTAAATTCATCCTCAGCTTTTTAAGCATACTGTTGGTTTGCTTTCAACGGTACTTCAGCACTTTACAGACTATATCATGCCGAGGAAATGAAAGATAAGCACCCTCCCAAGGACACATTGAAGTAGCTGACTTGGCTGACCTGGATGGGTATCAAACCTGCAACCCAGTCAAATGCTCTGCCAAATGGACTACCACGCTTTTGGGCATAAACGTTTATCTAAGTAACTACATGAAATATGAACCAACTTGTTTGGGAGAAAAACTAGGAATGTGGTAACTATGGTAATAGAAAGCACACTGTACCATGACTTACGAGTTGATAACTATGGTAATAAAAACACACTGTACCGTGAATTATCAGTTGATAACTATCGTATTAGAAAGCACAAATGTATCGTGACTGTTATCAGAACAGATCGGGTGACGTCGCACACTACACGTCATGGCACCCTTCATAGGTTCAAGATAACGACAGCTTTACAAAAAATAATTCTGTATTATTAGCGCTGCTAAATGTAAAACTGGCATATATATAGCGTACATACTCTACATATATTTATATCACATACAAATACATATATTTGCCATTTGAACGGAGTTAGATTGACGAGAGGCAACTGTGTATTGACTGGGTGAATGAACTCATATCCCTCCCGAGTGTGACCGCTAAAAAATGTAGTTCCGTCTTTTTGTGTTTATTCACAATCACCTTTTCATATTGATAAGTTGATTGTTTTCAGTGTTGAGTTTCTATTTTTATTCACATTGATTAAATCATTACCAGTTTCACTTATGATTTATACATGAAAGATGGTTTTAATGAAGTAGAGCACTAGGCCTACAGACACAATGATTCTTGAATACTGAACTCTCATCAATGCATTGACGTACAGGCGCAAGGAAATTAACGTGGAATAGAATCTAAGCGAAACGACGAACCAACAAGAGGTAATTAAAAATGTTTTAATATATTTAAAGTTGATCTAAGTCATTATTCTGCTTTAATTAACATTACTACCGATCATCTCTCTCTCTCTCTCTCTCTCTCTCTCTCTCTCTCTCTCTCTCTCTCTCTCTCTCTCTTCCTTTGGTCGGTTCTACTTACCATTTACCATCATTCTTCATAGGTCCAGAGACGTTGTGGTATTACATAAGCGAAAATCCTCTATTCTCGTCTTATCATGGATTTTCGCCGTTATCTTGATACGATGGTCAACAGAAAGAGAGAAAGAGAGATGGGGGGGGGAGAGCGACCTTTGGATATTTTCATATTTAATTAATAATAATCAATTTTTAGAACCTTTTGATAAGTTTAAGAAACAACAACATCAACAAAGCCTTAAATACATTACATATGTGTGCCCCGTAACCAAGACATTTACCTTACTGTTTCGACCGGCAATTGCAACTTTATATCATTGATAATATAAACATTTTAGATAGTCTCAAGGGAAGTGGAAACAAACCGTGCAGCCCAATTTGTTTTTCTATCTCACTCCAGATTTCAGCATATTTTGTCCCTTGGGTATGAGAGGGGAAGGGGGAAACGGAAAAAGAAAGGATTGCGATTAAATTGTGTACCATGTTAAATTCATTTAGAAAACGGGGATTATTATTACTTCTTATCATTATTGTCATACGTCACTAATGATTAATGAGTGGAAATTCATCATTGATCTATGGGAATAGACCCAAGAGCACACAGTTCCAAGAATGTTTATGTATGCGTATTATTGCGCCATGGATCACAATTTGATCTACCAATTGTATTGGTATATCAAATTGCTTTATACCAACACTTTAAAAGCCATGTTATTTGAATGTATGTGGTATATATATATATATATATATATATATATATATATATATATATATATATATATATATATATATACACGCTGTATCAATGATATACCACGAGATGAATAAATTTTTCATTAAAAGGAAACGAGGCTTACCGAGTTTCCTTTTAATGAAAAAATTATACAACGAATGGTATATCATTGATACAGCGTACATACTATACATATATTTTACTTATATCACATACAAATACACATATTTGCCCTTTGAATGGAGTTACGATATGCTCCAGGCAACTGTGTATTGACCGAGTGTGTCCGCTACAAAATGTAGTTCTGTGCATTTTCTTGTTGTTCGCAATCACATATGCAAATTGATAAGTTGATTGTTTTCTTTTTGAGTTTCTATTTTTATTCACATTTATTAAATCAATATAAGACACACTTATGATTAAAACAGGAAAGCTGGATTTTATGAAGAAAGTAGTGCACTATAAATACGGTTAGTTTTTTCTACACTGAACTTGAACTCTCAGGCATTAACTTTCTGGCGTATGGAAATTAAGGTGGAATAGAAACTAAGCGAAATGACGAACCAGCAAGAGGTAATTAAACTATTATAATATATTTACAGTTGACCTAAGTCATTATTCTGCTTAATTAACATTTCTTAAGACTATAAAATTCTCTCTCTCTCTCTCTCTCTCTCTCTCTCTCTCTCTCTCTCTCTCTCTCTCTCTCTCTCTCTCTCTCTGTGTGTTTGGACGGTGTAACTTAATTTTACCATTATTCGTAGGTCCAGAGACACCGTCGTATGACACAAGCAAAAATCCCCAACGCTCGTATTTTCGTGGATTTTTGCCCGTATCTAGCAACGATAATCCAGAGAGAGGGGGGAGGGGGGAGGGTTAAGAACAACATCAGCGCATTAAATACAATACAGTACGTGTACCTCGTAACCGACGAATTTAACTTACAGTATCGACGGGCTATTGGAATTATGTATCATCCATATTATGAACACTGTAAATAGATCCCAAGAAAAGTGTAAACATACGGTTACGACAAACCATATTCTTCTAGTTTACTTGGTGCAAGTTCAGTTTTAATGTTTTCGTTTAGTGCAATTTGTTTTTCTCTCTCACTCCAGATTTTTGCATATTTTTTTCCCTTACGCACGAGAGGGAGAGGGGAACGGAGAAAAGAAACGATTCCGATGAAATTGTGTACCATTTAAATTTCATTTAGAAAACAGGAACTATTAATACTTGTTATCAATATTTTCAAATTTCATTTATGATTAATGAGTAGAAATTCATAATTGATATATATGCCTGCCGTTGAAAGAATGTTTATGTATTCGTATTATTGCGCCATGGACGGATCACAATTTGATATACCAATAGTATTGGTATATCAATTTGCTTTATACCAACACTTTAAAAGCCATGTTATTTTTAATGTATGTGGTATAATAAAGGAAGGATAATGGCATACTATACAAAGTGTTAGTTACAGATGCAGAAATAAATCGGCGAGGTCTAAAAATGTTAGAAAATGGAGAGGAGGGTATCTTCAGACCCACAAAGGGACTGGAATTTTTATT
>JAECUM010033158.1:0-27586 GCA_016617855.1 Megalonaias nervosa
ATAAAATATGATTTTATTTTTGTTAAAATATTTACTTTAATGCCAGTTGATAATACAAGAAAATTACATTTAATTTCGTTATGTAGAACTATCAAATGTAAATCTGTACTTATGAAATACGAACAAATTTATAATAACATTATTGTATCGACCGAGTTGACACCCAGCTATTAAATTTATCACTATATCCTCTCCATTTAACTAAACTTTTATCGCCGCGCTTTCTAATAACTTTTTCAATAACAAATATATCTTGAGAAGTTTTCTGAAATTCTTGTTCATAAAAACTACCAGTTATAGGTTCACCTAATAAATCTTTTAGCGCATAGGTAACTGAGATTGTTAAAAGTGCTTTATCAACAACAAATACTTCTTCGCTCCAATTTGGAGTAAATCCTTTCTCAAATTTTTTTTCGTCAGAGATATTCTAACTTTATCACCAACTTTAAATTTATGTCTGCGGTACATGTTTTCGTTTGCCAATATTGGATTTTTAATTGCGTCGTTTGGCGACATTTTGGCGGTTCGGTGTTTCGTGTTCTTGTATTCGTCAACAATGTTCTGTAAATTGTCAATATATTTATTTGTCTTTTTAGTTGTCAAATATTTGTGGATTTTTTCGTTTAGTGTGCGATTAAATCACTCGACGATAACACTTTTACCTTCATTTCCAGTGACATATTTTTTGATATTATTTTGGAGCAAAAATTGCTCGAACTTTTTATTGAAAAATTCTGCTCCGTGATCAGTCCAGATTCTATTTGGTTTTCTTTCTGTACTTGTTATTATTTGTTTTAATGCATGTTATTGACGTTCCTGTCTTATCTGAAACTGGCACACTAAAAGCATATTTACTAAAAACATCCAGAACATTAAAAAGATATTTCACGCGAGGGCCGTCAGCGCTAACGTTAAATTCAGCACGATTTGACACATCAACTAAATCTATTGCCCATATATCATCAACGGCATTTGCGACAACTTTACGTCGCGGAAACTTTTTTATTTAGGTTTGTGTAGCTCTGAGGCAAGATCATCATATAATTCTTTTCCAAGTCCTAATTTATATTTTGCTCCAATAAAACCCTGAACCAGCCTTCGGTCAACACGCTCTCGCATATTTGTCGGTTTCATATCATGAAGTTCGTCCAACATTACTTTATCACAGCCGTGCTTATCTTGTTCGTTGTCCCTGTAGCAGATATCATGACGCATTGCCATTGCATCAACTTGATTGTAAGGCTCTTGTCCTGGCAGCGGATTATCGTTTTCATCTAGTTGTTTATCCAGCTGATTATAAGGTCCAGTATATTTATGGCCTGGCAATGTCCAACCGCCTTTAGGTTTCGGCAATTTGTCAATCAATTTATGTATATCTATATCTGTTCCAATTATTTCTCTGTTGTTACATTCTTGACAATATGTAACAATTTTATTTTGCTCAAGACATAAATCTCTGTCACAATCACACTTGCATCTCATTATTTATTAATCATCTACTAAAATAACGTCAGGGCAACCAGTTCCGGACAATTTCTTTAAAAACATACTTTTTCTTTTTCCACAGATTGCGCAAATACTTTTCAGCATCATCCTGTTGTTCTTTGTTTTTTCTGTTGTTTCATTGATATTTTCTGTTTTAGTATTACATTTGAGACAGTATGTTGACATTGTTATATTCCTTGATTATATCAAGGAGTTTATATAAAATTAATTTCACTCTCATCATTGGCGTGAGAAGGTTGCTTGTCAAACTGTAAAATAAATTTTAAAAAATTGGAATCCAATCCGGCGGATTTGGACATTTGTTTTATGAACATCACGCAATAGTATCCACAAGCAGAAGCTCCAAAAAGGCTGAATTGGATTAGACGAATAATTTATTATTTTGTATTTTTTGTTTATATATATTTTTTATTGCGTCGCTCGGTGGAAGTCCAAATGAGTCAAAGTAATTGTTATTATAAACTGCTACCCAATGTGTGCCAGATCCGTCATTGAAATCTTGTATATTTATCACACACGAACCTTCAGCTGGTGCTGCGTCAAGTTCATCTTTGGAATAAACTCCGTGGAAATTGTTTACTTGTTTTAGCTTATCAAGTATATCAAAGTTACTTAACGCAGGAGATTTTATCTCCTCGTGCCCGGCAATGTTAGTCCTAGTCCTATTCCCAGTAGATTTGGCAGTAGACTTCCCGCTACTCCCGCCAGCAACGGTCCTATAAATCCGCCTTTGTTTGTTCTTTAACGAGATCGCGGTGTCTTCTTTTTTTTCGTTGTCTTTCTTTTTGCTGTTTTTCGTCGTGGCATTATATTTATCTTTAGACAAAAAATTTCGTCATTCCATTACCTTCAACTGCCTTTTTCGTTGCACCAGATACTGCGCCAGACTCTGCTGCTAATCCTAATGTACCTAACACCGGCAAAATTTTAGGTATTAACGTTCTGGCCATTACGGATAGTGCCGGTCCGAAGAAACCGCCGTGTTTTATTTGTGTGGCACTTAAATTTAAAACAAAAGGTTTGCCGCGGTTATACTTATTTACTTGTTTTTTGGTTAACATTAATTTTGTTAAAGTACCCAAAACACCTGCGTTAGGGTCGACCTTTAATGATACTTGTCTTTTCTTTGCAACAGCAGCTGCTAATTTTTTAACTTGACCATCAGTCAAATATATTTCTTTTACAATATATTTTGTCATCTTATATTAAAGTTATAGATTAAACTCAAAGTTTTTCAAACTTGTACTGACATTTTACCTCCAACAGAATCAATCGTTATAGATCTGTCGCTGATCATTAACGCGTACACGTACATCTGTGCTACTGGAACTGCTTCAAGTGTCCAGGTAATTTCAATATCAGCTGTTGAGTCGACCGCTCTTTCGCTATGTTTACTAACATCAAAATAAAATATCGGATAAAGTGTACGAAATTCATCTACTGATATCTGAGATCCGTCTCCAACGTCCTGATATGTTTGCACTGCGTCGAGCAGGTACATGTAAGGTCTAGTAATATTTTTATTAGCGTCATCTGCAAAATTACATTCTATCGCTCGTTCTGGATATTGCTTTGAATTTATTCTAGCATATATTCGTCTAACATCAGCATTATCAAATATTACATTATTTTGTTGAGCCATTACACAAAATTTGGAACAACATTAGGAGATTCGTCGGCTGTAAGTACAATAACAAACGGCAATATTGATTTATCAGGTTACCTAAAAAAAAAAAACTGGCGACACAATGATAGGAAACCTAACCTGCCTATGTCAAATCAACGAGTACTAGGTTTAGAAACAGATTATCCGCCAATAAATGCTGTTAATACACAAGCTGTTAGGTATGCACAACTAAAATCTGTTGACGATAATAAACTAGATAAATTTGGCGGAACTTTAAGCGGTAACTTAGATATGTCAGGAAAAAAATTTATAAATTTAGAGACTGCATATCCGCAGAAAACTTAAATCAAACACAAGCTGTAAGTTATGCACAACTAAAATCTGTTGACGTTAATAAACTTAACAAAGCCGGTGACACAATGACAGGTAACCTGTCTATGTCAAATTTAAAAATAACTGGATTACCGACAATCTCGCCACCAGTGTCCGACTCGGATGCTATTAGTTATGGTCAGTTAAAAGGAGCGCTAAACCCGTATTTGAGAGAATCCGGCGGACCAATGTCAGGTAATATAAATATGAGAAACAATAAAATAACGACGACATATGTTCCAGTTAACCCTAATGATCTGACAAATAAAGTGTATGTTGATAGTGTATCTGGTGGTGGTGCAAAACGAACTAAAAACAATGTTGGGTATATTCCAACACTTTTTAAAGCAACTGACAATCGAGTTGGGTTTGAGGTAAGCGCATCAGCATATTATCCTGAAACTTATCCTTATTACGCTTTCACTGATAGACATGAATGGACGACCAACGGAGAAGTTGAAAATTTTTGGATCAAAATTAAATGTCCTACTGCAGTTGCTATTTGGCAATTTCATTTGCGAGGTCGATTAAACTCTGGTGTTGGCCGAATTTATAATTGGCAATTGGAAGGATCAAACGATGATATCAACTGGATAACATTATATAGTGCAGCAAATACGTATATTACAACAACACAATATTTTACAATTTCAACAGAAAAAACTGTTAACAAGTACTTGTATTTCCAAATTTATGTTATCGCTGATGAACATCCGTTTCCAGGACTGACAGCATTTCAAATATACACACTGGATGATCAAATTTAATCTAATGCTATAAAATAATGTCAAAACCACCAATTATAACTGTTGCGAGAGAATTTTATGATTATATTTTTAACCCTAAAATAGATTTGGGGATGAATCACTATCGGCACGTGCGATAAATACAACGAAAAAATTTACAATTCCAATGATAAACTCCCCACTGTCAGAAGAAGAAAAAATTTTTGTTCGTGTTATGTATATGCGAGGACCACAACTAAATAAAGCAATAGAAAACTTTGATATTATAAGTAGATACTGTCATCCTGATGATTGTCTGGAAGAACAAAAACAAGTTGAAATCCTGTTTAAAAAAATATTACTTGAGTTTGATTTCAAAAATATAAATTTAATAATACGATCAGGTTTATTAAAAGCACCAATAGCGCAGGTGGAAAAACAAATAAGCGATAACTATAATCGTCTCGACAAACTATCGGAATCTAAGATAATAGGAATAAAAAGAAACAGGAAGTTATATAATAGTTTTTTGAAACGAGAAATTTTTAAGTATCTCGGCATGTACTACCACGAAAAAGAAACCCTAATTAAAATCGTTGCTATGACGGTTGATGCGGAATTATTTATTAAAGTGTACTCGAACGCAATTTTACCAATGATACGTAAAAAACTAGAATTTGATCCGATTATTGTTAGCAGATCTCTAAAGATAATCAAAAATTTTGACGATGAAATTAGTAATCTTAGTGATAATGAGCAAGAAAAGTTTTTGGATGAAGCAACAAAAACAAAGTTGGAAGTAAAAATTGATTCTTTTTACGACATACGCGAAGAAGATGATATTCCATTTCCATCAATTCTGCTCTCTAGACAATTGTCATTAAGAAATTATTATGATGAAATTTAGAAAATGCTCACAAAACCATATGAAACAGTAATGTTAAAAGTAGCTTCTGCTATTGGTCTGTTAACAATTGAGCTAGATAAGCTTAAAAAATTAATGCTAGCAAATTTCTTGGTCGCATATGCAATTATCACACAACATCTTGTTCTCAAAAATTTCACTTTAGATCAAATAAGTTTGGTATTAGGGTATATTGATGAAACAGAAAAAGATTACAGTAATTTGGTGAATAAAACAGATTTGTATGAACGTGAAGTAGAAAACACGTTTGATTCATATACTTGGTTAAAGAAAAATGAGGTATTAACAGATGAACGATATAAGGATACTTCGTCAGATGTTTATGACAAGTACAGAGATTTTATAGCTGATCCTAACAATAATAAGTTCCGTGAGTTTCTTGATTTGATTGTTGGTGCTAGAGTTTTTAATATTGTATAAAAATTGTAAACAAATTCTGTATAATGAAAAAACAGATAATCGATTTCAATCACATTTCAGAAGAAATTCCAAAACAAGATATTGACGCACCAGTACAATATTACAAATTTTATCATAAAAACCTTTGGTGTGTAAAACAATGTTATAAATACTACCGTAGAATACTTCGAGTAATATTATATTTACCACTGCTAATGACCAGCTCTGGCATAATCTCAAGTGGAGCATTATTAAATCCGTTTTTGTTAATAATATCTGGTGTCGGTGTCTCTCTTTCAACAGCATGTAAAAAGATTGAACCCGAACTTGAGGCTCAAAAAACGCTTGTAAAATAGCAAGTATCACTTACAAAAAATTACTTGATCAGATACGATCTTACTTGCGTGGTGTAAAATTCGATATGGACGATTTAATGCGCGATTTTCGTATTATTGACAGTATGTTAACGGATATCCTATCAATGAGAGTCAGCAGGTATGAAAAAGATTATCATAAGATATAGTTATAATAGTAGAGAGATTGGAGGGTTATGGATCAGAGATACAACTCCCCCAAAACATTTATAAGGTACAAAAAAATGTCTAATTTATAAGGTACATAAAAAATGTTTTAATAGGGGAGTTTTATCTATGGTCCAGAACCCTTCAATATATATATACTGAAAAAAAATGTATAAACTTATGTGACATATGAGGGTTTATGGCTACTCCGATAAAATATTCTTAGTCTTATTTTGAGCTGAAAATGGCTCCTGAATAAGATAATGAGATAGAAAGTTTTATGGAGAATTCTCAGTTTGGTCCAGAACCCTTCAATATATCTACTACTATCACAATAAAATGACTGCCACGCTGCAAACATCGTAGCGATATGACTCAAACACTTTTTAGCTGCATTAAAATCCAAATATCTAGTCATTATGGGTCTATGGACTGCATGCAAGATTTACTTTCCTACGAAATAGACGAGATTAACATCAAATCTACGCACCTCAGAAAAGAGAGTTTATAACGGAAGTTCTCCAAAAGCGTGAGCGATTTACATTTTGCAAAAACACGATGGCATGGTAACATTTTGTACCAACAATTTTCCTTAGTATATTTTCCAGATATATTAGACAGATCTCAACAAGACATGAAAATAACAAGGTAGTTTGATCACGTGGTTGGATTTATTTTGTTACTCTTAACATACAGACATGTCCTTGGAACTGGTCGGCGTAGGGATAAATAATATCCAAAACTGGGTAGTAAATCGACAGATAGCAGAAGGGCGTACCCAGCGGTGATTGATCAGACTGAAAATATCCAAAGTATTCAGTAAAACTTCGAATACTGAGACTGCCCTTTTTGAATCTTTTGGCTAAAACTCCAATGCGATTGTACAGACTGAAAAATATTATAAACATGCGATGGAACAGAGTGAAAATGTTATAATTATTCAGCAAACCCACAAATCCCGAGACTGACCATTTCGATCTGTTGGCTCAAAATCCAACGTTCTGCACATGCTTCTGATTTCTTGACCAGTGCCATCGATCCAGATGTATTCGCACTGGACCTTGTCATCTGGCTGGGGTAGATCTAGATTTTTCATCAAGAAGCGCTGGATTTGTTAATACCAAAAGACTTTGACATAGAAACAATAGTAAAATACACTACTCCTACCTTGAATTCTTATACAACATATTCAGGGTCACGATCTATTGAAAACAGGGGATGCTAGAAATAATTGTTTTGATATTGGGCCTGAATATCATAAGTGACAAACAAACGTAAACACTGTCAGTCAAAACCAATCAATAACAATGCATGGTTACCAACAGGTCACACTATTCTAAACTCGTTCTGAGTAGTATTGCTATTAAATTGGAGCATGCCAGTAAATTTTGAACGGCCGGAATATTTATAATAGGGCAACATGTGTGTGTGTGTGTGTGTGTGTGTGTGTGTGTGTGTGTGTGTGTGTAGATAGATGCTTGATTTTAAATCCTAAGTCTCCATTTGTAAACAGCATATGCCATACCTAATTGTATTCATTTGTGTAGCCTGAACTATAAGATAAATTCTGTAAACATGTTTAGCTGGATTTAAGTCGAGGTCATTGGTTTTTCCCTATGAAATTATATGGTCTACCTGATTTCCGATTGTTTGCCTGATAAAATCTGAGTAAAGGACCTGACCTTGTTTACAGGTTAGAATGTTCTGTAAATGAACTTTTGACCATCATTCTGTTCGTCTTATTGTGTCTTAGGTTTTAAATAAACTTCGTTTACATTAGAATTAAGCATTCCTTTTTTAACATATGTATAGTGGGGTCAGTATTATAATTGTGTTCAGTTGTAGTTTGAGGATTTTTTATTTTGTTTAAAAGTTTACTTTGTATTATGGGGAAATAAATTACTGGTTGAAATTTGCAAAAATGTGATGGATTTGCTTTTTTCTATTACTTAGCTTAGGACCATATAGTCTTAACAAACCGTTCGTCTGCCTGTTCCAAGCCGATTCGTAAACAAGAATTAATATTATTGAGTTTGTACTTTTAGGTTGATTTTTCAAAAGGACGTATGGGGACCAAATAATGACATCATATCCCAAATGATGTAAAAAAAAAATTCTGATTTTACCATGAAAAGTCCAATTGAACGGAGCTAGACTGAGTATGCGGGTGACATGTAAAATGGCAATCCTTAACTTTCTTGTACTTCTTCGGGAAAAATTAGTACTAATACAATGGAAAAATATGTATTCGTCGCCTTCATTTTTATTGGGAAACAAAGTACTGAACTTCATTAAATTTACGCATTCCTTCTTTAACACGTGTATAGTGGAATCAGTCATTTAGTTGTGTTCAGCTGTAATTTGAGGATTTTTTTATTTAAATTATTTGTTGGAATTAGGAAGTGCTCGTTGACTGGTTGGACTAATATCATTATTTTGGAATTATTGTGAATTCATTCAAGGACCATTCTGGATTACAAAATATGATACATCAATACAGTTGGCACCTTACCACATTTAAGGTTACGGGCACATCAGTACATTTCAGATTTGAATTCGTTCGGAACAATCTACTTTTGGGTTTGTGATAAAACGTTTAGGACTCTTTGGGGATTTAATTCATAAAACAGTAAGTTCTTTTTAATTTGTTTTTAATTTTTACTTTGTATTATAATGAAATAAATTATTTGTTGAATTTTGCAGAAACGTGATGGATTTGCTTTCTTCTTACTTGTCTTACTTTTTCTTACTGATTTACTGTCTGTTCCAAGCCGATTTAAAGCAAGAATTATTATTGCTGAATTCATTTTGTACTTTTACGTTGATGTAATAAGGAGTTTCCGATTTTACCATGAAAATTCCATTTGAGAGGAGCTAGATTGGGTATGCTGGTTACATGTACAACGGCAGTCCTTCACTGAGTTGTACTTCGGGGAAAATGAGTACTAATAAAATGGAAAAATATGTATTAATATAGGGAAACAGTACTGAACTTCAGTGGAAACTTAAACAGCCAGATTAAATTGTTTTACACCAACTTTTGCAATAGAGCTTATGCAGACTGGTTTCATTGTAAATCTAGCTGCTTGTTGAGTCTCGTGTGATGCATAGTGTACACATCTGGGTCATTATCATGTATTAGATCGACAGGACTTTGGTCATTATCATGTATTAGTACTATAGGACTTTGGTCATTATCATGTATTAGTATCAAAGGACATTGGTCAATATCATGTATTTGTATTAGTTCCGTATGACAGCCACCAAAATCATTTTCTTCAGTTTCTAAAACATGCTTAAGCCCAGTAATGACAGCAATGATATCTACGCATTCGAAAATATTCTAATGCAGAATGATGCTTATATGGGAAATATTTCAGACAGATGACGGTCGTAAATATGTCAACATAAGGATATAACTATAGCATAAATTTCTCATAGAACTTGAGTAGAAACACTAAGACCAATTTGTTTCCTACCATCTATGATTTACACAATTGAGCATAAGAGACCGCTAGCATATGTACTGGGTAGTGTCATTATTGTGGGTGGTGATAGGCCATCCACTGGTTGGATGTAGTTGTGGCGAGCTCTGTGGTATGAAGTGTTTATCATCAGCTATGGATTCCAGGAATGTCATTACCGTCTGGCTCGACAGTTGAGCAAGTCAACAGTGATTATCGGTCAATCGGTGATGAATTACGCAATTGAATTGACGATATCGTCGTTTCGAAAACTCGCCGTAGGGAGCCGCGTTAGATCACGAGCCTTTCAAAGTCGAGGGGTGGGGATATGGTCCAGTTCCCATAGTATCTTCATTGTTTTCAATTTGACATAACAGCGCAAAAAAAACGCTGCCTTATTCCGATTTTCCGATATATTCTGGCTTAGAAGTTATTTACTTTCTTGTGGTTCTTTTCTTATACTATAGTTAGAAACGCAGTATCGTGCGATTTCGTATTTTAATCAATTATTTTCATTTTAATGTTAATTTTGCAGTTTCTCGTGTCTGGATAAGTTATTTGGAATTTATTTACCGTGCTGTATACAATGTTTACCTTAGGATCTAAAAATAGTTTGGCAAGTATCCAGATGCGCTAATGTCGTCAAAAATTTTAACTTTCTTTATCCACTGACAGGGCACCTGAAACGCTAATCTAATCAAAAATTGTAACTTTCTTTATCCACTAAAAGGGCACTTGAAACGCTGATCTCATCAACAGAGTGTCTTGTTGTTGATATGGTTATTGCTGCTATTATTGTTGCAACAATCGAAAATTTTGAAGCACGGCGATTTCCTTGGGATGGATCGGCACCAACTGGCTATGCCATAATACTTAGCATTCTTTGTTACTTTTCTCAGTCCTGCACATTCTCCTTTCATGGGGTATATTAAATGTTGTATTATTATTATTATTATTATTATTGATACATTTTTAGAAGTCAATCCCAGCAATCAATCAGTTTCAAATTAACAAATTAAAATTTATTTGGGCCACGTGTTTAGATATCGATAATATATTCAAAATGTATTTGGGCCGCATACTTAGACACCGATAGAATAAACACGTTCGTATTTCCACTAATAAACTTAATTGGCTATTGTTGGAACATTAATACAAGGGCCCATTTTCATCAAGAACCCAGCAAACGTTTATATGGAAGAGTATCGATTGTATGAGATGATTTATCAAAACTTAAATATTGATTTATATTTAAGGGCATCGATTGTATGAGATGATATATCAAAACTTAAATATTGATTTATATTTAAGGGTATCGATTGTATGAGATGATTTATCAAAACTTAAATATTGATTTATATTTAAGGGCATCGATTGTATGAGATGATTTATCAAAACTTAAATATTGATTTATATTTAAGGGCATCGATTGTATGAGATGATCTATCCGAACTTGAATTTTTATTTCTTTTTGATGATGGGCCATCGTAACAGATGTTACGTTTTGGTATTGCTTATTTTCAATATCAAACAGCTTTTAGGTGTTCGTATTGCTTATTTTTGGTATAACATGCAAAGAAACATTTATATCAAACCATAATGTTGCAAATATCTTAGTGCATTACACGTTTGATTTTCTTATTCAGTTCTGAATAATGTTTGTCAACTAACTTAGTTTCTCGCCCAACGTAAATATTTTTATAACTTTTGTTTCTTTTGGCCATGCTTTTAGTTTCATGCATCGCCGTGTGCTCTTAGTGAAATAAAGTTCAGTTTGTTTTGAACAGCCACGGGTGAAAAGAGATCGTGCCCGATGTCTCGTTATAAAGCGCTTCATACCATAGAGTTCACCACTACTTCATACGATGACCTTTCACCACCCACAATAATGAAACTACCGGGTACATAATGCTCGAAGTCCCTTGTTCTCAGTTGTGTAAATCGTAGATGGTAGGAAACAAATTGGTCTTACAATCAACGTGTGATTGGCTTCTATCCAGGGTTAACCTGTCATGATCTGTTACTACATTTTTAACAGCCTAAAATAAAGAGCCGATTAGATTCTATCCAGGGTTAAGGTGTGATTTGTTACTCTATTTTTTCAGCATAAAATCAAGATATGATTATGTCCTATCCTTGGGATAGCCTGTCATGATGAGCATGGGACTGTCTTGCAATTGTCCATTATACCACTTAACGTACACCCAGTATATGTAGACACTCAATATATGCATACACCCAATAGCTGTAAACACCCAATAGCTTTATACGCTCAATAGCTGTATACACCCAATAGCTATATACAAGCAATAGTTGTACAAACCAAATAGCTGCATACACCCAACAGCTTTATACGCCCAAAAGCTGTATACGCCCAATAGATGTAGACACCCCATAGCTGTATACACCCAACAGCTGTATTAGCTGTTTTACATTCTTATGGGTTTTTGGAATGAGACGAGTTTGTCTACCATATTTTGTATGCATGTGTCCTATCCTTGCTGATTAAAGATAAAATCCAAAATGTGTGCATTAAAAAGCCCAATTATATGGATAATTAAATGACAAACAGCTAAAAGAAACTCGGGTCAGTTTGTTGTGGTCTACATTGAAAGTAATACCCATGTTTTGGATTGTTAGCCGTAAATGTTGAGCCAACAGCACGATTGATAAAACTGGTTAGGGCTATTTTTAGACAAATTAAAGTCCTCCGATTAATTAAAACTTTTCATGAATGAGAAATTAGTGGAAATGTATCTTGTGAGAAATGTTCTGTTGCATCCGAATTAATTATCCGGATTTTGATTGACCAGACCCCACCCAAAAAGAGTCCCAGTAAAAGTATGTTAATTATATACATTAATTAACAAATATGGCTTCGAGTTTTATTATACAATTAAGAGAATGCTAAAAAGAAAAAGAATAAGTCATACACAGGCACATTTATATATGCTTTGATGCTTGTCATTACACATGTCTACATATAAAAAGACCATAGTTATATTAGCTGAGTGTGGTGTGACACGTTGCTTCTTTGTACATACTCCTCTTGAGATACAAACCAAATTTAACAAAATTAAAATATTCTGACATAAATTCTACCCTTAGCTGTTAATATCACAGTTTGTTAAAACGGCTGAAAGACAACGTTTACATCTACCATTAGACTGCAAATTAAAATAATGTTAAAAAGAAATTAAATCTAATTTTTAAAATTCTTTTTCATTCTGCTTGTCCAAGGATGAAAGTTCTGTTACTCTAGATTTTTAGAAATACAAAGTCGCCAAGTTCCTTGGAAAAACATAATTGCATGGGAGATGATAGGCATCTATAAAATAAGCTGTCATTTGTGAATCAATATGTATGACGTATTAATTTTCAGATGAATGCACGTGTAAATTGCTAGAGTCACCATTAGACTTGCAGTCTTTTGATTCATAAAGTATATTGAAACATTCAATGCAAACAGCAGTAAAAACATAAATTTTACTTGCAAAGCACATGCATATTTTGTCATCAATTAACACGGCTGATAACTTAAACCAGTCACACATTTTCTCAGCTGATGAAAGTGAATTTTTTAAAAATATATGGACCGTGATGAATCCCTTATTCAACCTTTTATATCTCGTGCCTCGTGAAATATCCTGTTCAAAGTCTCTCTAATGAAATAATGCATGCTATAAAAATAGATTAACGTGAAATGAATTTATTTCATGTTCTCAACATAAGCCAATAAATGCTCAGAGCAGAAGCATTTTGTATCAATATTTTAAGATGGCACATCAATATTTCAAGATGGTACTGGCTTTCAATACAAATTTAACTGATGTACCTCCATCTTACCTAAAATTAATTGCATCAGTTTTATTTCTAAACCCAGTCTGTGATTTGTGTGAATCGTTTATTTCACAGATTAATAGTCTTTTAAATTATTCCTCTAAGATTGTAGTTAAAATAATGGCTTCTGTCACTAAATATGGATCACAGTTAGATGCCGGTCTTCTGTCTTCAATGTAGCCCATTCCATCTTCAAATACATGCAGAGGAATCCGAATACTAGCTCCTCTGTTGGCAATACCTGCAGAGAATTTTTCAAAGCTGGAACTCTCGTGAAGTCCGGTGAGACGTCGCATATTATCTATACCCTCCTTCGGATCATATACCTTCATGTGTCTTGCATGCTGTTTGCCGAGTTTCTTGATGGCTTCCTCGATCGCTCTATGAAGAAGACGAGGTAACAACATGAATAAGGTTTCCAAATGTGAACTTTGTTCTAAAGGTTGTTTTGATGACATCTATCGAATAACATCAAACATAATAAAATGTATGAAATGGCATATAGTGTATATCCCCTTTAAATTCTGCATAACAATATATTTATGAAGAAAGCATCATTGGCGTAAAATGGATTTGTTTTCTTATCCCCTCAAAGCACACTGTTTGCTGAAACAAAATCCACATTTTCACTAAGGAATTATATTGATAATTAATTATTCTATTATTTGTTTTTTAATTTTCAAAACAGTTCTTACTTCATGCCCCCTGGTTCCCTCATGGTCTTTGTGCTATAGTTGGTGTGAGCACCTGAACCGTTCCAGTCACCTGTCATGGGCTTGGGGTCATAGGTCACAACGATACCAAAATCCTCTGCAACTCTATCCAGAATGTATCTTGCAACCCATAATTGGTCTCCAACGTCGATACCTTCACAGGGACCTACCTGAAATTCCCACTGTAATAATAAAAGCAAATGTGAGTAAAGGATGAATGATAAACTAATGGGTTGAGGAAGGGATGGGAGGTTTTTGGGGTAGTTTTATTTGGTTTCGTGATGTATAATACAATTTGTTAACACGTGCTAGACTATAATGACACTCAGTATATTTGGTGGAGGACGAATACAGGAAGACCACGGGAACAAAACACCGACCAACGGGAAGCTACTGACAAGCTTTTTCACGTTCCCACTTTGGTCGAGTTGAGATGTGTGCGTTATCTGTATAGGCGAGTGCTTTAGACCACTCGGCCACCCTTGGCCATTGATTGGAGTTGAAACAAACTTAACGAATGAATGAATTATGGAAAAATTATATTAAGATTGATATATAAGTAGACGACAAAGGTCGGTCAACGAACGGTGTGCTTCTGAACGAAGTCAGAAGGTTATTGAGACTCCTAAATAACGTGCAAGCTTTCCATCACAGTAAATTTTGCCTCCAAGGCCAATAAAGGAGTTTCCCGAGTATTTCGATTGCTCCTCTTGTTTTAGCCCACATTTAGATCTGTAACTGCTAGCGCGAAATTTATTGATGACTAAGTTAACGTTGCAGTACCTGGTTTTACAACAGGACGCTACTGCATTGAGGGATTAAACAGTTCTAGAACTACATATTGTGAAACCTATATTCTCACTCATAACAATTAAACTGGTAAATGAAACGAACTGGTAAGTGAATTTTTAAATAATAAATCAATATTCATTCTTACCTGAGATGGCATAACTTCAGCATTGCACCCTGCAATTTTGATACCCGCATACAAGCACGCTCTGTAGTGCGATTCTGCAACATCTCTACCGAATGCTCTCGTAATACCAATACCACAGTAGTATGACCCTGCAAAATGACAGAAGATGGTTCAGGTGAAAGAATGCGTGAAGTACGAAATAGCCAACTTTTCGATGACTGGAAGGGATGTATGATAAGAGTATCCAATATTTACTGCATTATTATGAGAGAAATGAATCGAAACTTTTGTTCTTTTTGGGCACAAAAATGGATTTGGAACGTTTAACACGAATATAAATCACTGGAGATCTCATTCTACTAATGTGCTAAGATACAAACTGGTAGCTCTACAAAACAAAGTGTTCATGACAACATATAAAAGAAAATCTGATACAATGACCCATCTGTGTGAAATAATCAGCTACAAGGTCTATCTTCGAAAGGTTTTTAAAATGGTTTACTCGAACTTGCATATAAAATTCCGCTAATGGCACCAGTAAATGCTACAGCTGCCGAGAAAAGAAGATTGCTTTATACCTTGGGAACTGGGGAACTCGTTCTTTGGCCAGCCAAAAGGATATTTAGAACGGTCCAGCAAAGTGTATTCCTGTTCGATTCCAAACCATGGATGCTCTTCCTTTGCTTTTTCCATGGTCTTCATACAGCTGTGCCTGTTGTTGGTTTCTGCAATAGATAAATGGCATGAACAAAATATGTGATCATTTATACTGCGGAGATTATATAACTTGTTGTCTAAGAGTAGAAAACATTTGAAATTTTCAACAAATACTTTTGATGAGCGATTGCTTTGAAATGCTGGCAATGAACCCCTGAGAAGCAACGTGAAAAGTAAATGCATTATAACCGTTACGGAATTAAACGATCTCTAACGCACACTGGTCTACATAAAACATAAACGTTTGGTTGTAGGGCTCCTTTTATTGCATACAAGTGGATGTTAATATAACAATGACGGATTAAAGCGACCAAATTACCTGCAGGAATTTTGTTGTATTTGTAAGCTTCACAGAGAACTAGCTTGTTCTTGCCTCGCCGAAAGGGATCTCTGAAAATGGCCACAGGGTGCAGATACATGTCAGAGTTTGATCCCGTCGCCTGGTACGTGCTCGTCCCGTCATAGTTCCAGATTGGGCAGTCTAAAATGACAAATGTAATTAAACATCACAAACTGTTATGGAAAAATTTCTCTTTATTACGACATAAGATCGAAGCAAATCAAACTGACCTTAGACCACCCCAAAAGAGGTAGATAGCGCCCAAATAGAGACAGATTTTCTATTAAACACGCCAATATAATTTCAGAAAGGGGTTTGAACTTTAAAAAAAAAGCAATACGGGCTCTAATTATATTAGGAATAAAGTCTTGCTCTGATCTTTAACCGGCTTGAAGCAGCTGCCCCGCACTTTTGTGCTGTTTTTCATGATATACGTGCTTGTTGTCTGTCTTCATCTCCGTTATTGTGTTCATCATGCATTGGCTGTTCTATTCGAATGTGTTTCTTCATCTTCTTGTTTTGGAAACGAGAAAATTTAGACTTTTTCTCAGCTGTCTTGCTCCACTGCTACAACTTCCTTTGTTCGTGAACAAACTGCCACCACGTGCTACTCGCCAGTCCACCCGTTTATGCTATGATGGACCCTCATTAATTGCTTTAAATGACCACTCCTTGGCTCTCGACACTACTTTGTGCACTAGACTAAACGACCTGGGACTACATTCATCATTCCATAAATGTAAACGGAAGCAAAAAAAGAAGCGTTGTTTCAAAGCTGGCCGGCGCAGAACAGGAAGAAGAATTCCAGTTATCTCCCTTTCACCCTTTCCGGCACAGAAATTTAAAAATTCGGCTGTTAATTTAGATAATCTAATTCAAATACCTATTAAATCGTCAACCTTTGTGTCAACTATCCAAGAGATACCACTGCGCATCGCATTATTCAATGCCCAATCAGTAGGACCACCGGAAAAGCGCACAGTAATAGTTAATTTTATCAACGATCAGAATATCGACGTCTTTTTCCTGACAGAAACATGGCTTAAAAACATCAGGCGATGAACCCAAGTGCACGGATCTAACACCCACCGGTTACTCCATCAAGTCGTTCCCCCGCCACTCTCGCGGAGGTGGAATTGCTGTCATCGCAAAGAACTCCATGATCAACCGTCTTAACCACACTACAACCTTCAGTTTAAAGCACACATCGTTTGAACTAGTCCAAACCACACTCACACTCGAACAAAGGTCAGTCCATTTTTCTGCCTCTACCGCCCTCCTCCTAGTAGAAAAAACAAACTGACTGAATCTCTCTTTTTGGAGCAGTTTCCGAATCTCCTGGAGTATGGAAATTCGATAGGTGGTAACCTGATTATTCTTGGAGATTTCAACTTTCACTTTGGCTGTCCTGGAAACCCATACACATCAAAACTCCTAGATTCCATTCACGTTTTCAACTCAAACAGTCAGTTAGCCGACCCACCCATAAACATGGTCACATTTTAGACTGGATTCTTTATAGACCTGATGATAATATTCTACAGTCCTCCCTGGTGTCCCACGAACTTGCATCAGATCACCTCTGCATTATATGCCATCTTGACGTATCAGTCCCTAACCCTCCACCTTTATTTGCACTAAGAGAAACCTCCGTATGATAAACAGAACCCAACTAATGCATGACATCCAAGCAAACCTAACAACTAGCTTACCTCCTACAGCAGAACAACTTGATAACTGCCTGCGTTCATTGCTTGACAAACATGCCCCAGCCACAAAGTGCAGTGTATCAATTCAAAAGTGTTCTTCGTGGTATAGCAGTGTTAGGGACCAGCTTCGCACTGCTAAAAGAGACCGCCGTAAAGCTGAGAGACTTTGGCTTTCCACCAGACTCACTATTCAAAAGCAGATCTATGAAGCCGCTAAGAAGAATGTCACAAACATAGTCCATGCAGCAAAATCAGCCCACTACAGTACTAAGATCACGGAAAGTTTCAGCTGCAAAGAGCTATTCGAGATTACTAACAAGCTAATGTCAAGGAACAAATGTACACCACTTCTAACTACCTTCTCTCTAGTCGACCTTCTGGACCTGTTTGTAAATTTCTTCTGTGACAAAGTACAAACCATCAGAGATAAACTTGACAACACAATTTCATTTGACTCGTCGTCACCACACAGTTGCGATACAGAATTTCAGCGCCAGCCGTTAGCAGAATTTGAACATGTCTCTATGGATTTAGTACGTACAATCGTGATGAAGAGTGCACCAAAGTCATGTGAACTGGATCCGATTCCGACGTCACTGCTGATAGAGTGCTTGGATCCAATACTGCCTTCACTAACTGATGTTATTAATACCTCTCTCTCATCTGGGGAATTCCCATCATTTTTCAAAACTTCCATTCTAAATCCTATGCTGAAGAAACCAACACTCGACCATAACGATTTAAAGAACTACTGCCCAGTTTCTAATCTCCCATTCATGTCCAAAATCTTAGAAAACGTTGTTCTATCCCAACTTGTATCTCATTTGAATTCAAACAGTCTTTTTAGTAATGTACAGTCTGCATATCGCCCTTGCCACAGTACTGAAACTACTCTTCTGAAAGTCGTCAATGACCTTCATTTTGCTTTGGATAGCGGAAAGATTACAGTCCTCATTCTCCTTGACTTGTCTGCAGCATTTGACACAATAGACCATGATATATTACTTCACCGTCTCCAGCATGTATTTGGCATTCACGATACAGCCTTACTGTAGTTCAACTCCTACTAGGTCAACAGGACACAAATTGTGTCCGCAAATGGAAAACACTCCATCCCAGTTGATCTATGTTGTGGTGTTCCACAGGGGTCTCTTTTTGGACCTGTTCTCTTCATTCTATACACTCAGCCACTCTCAAATGTCATAGATCATCATCCAGTGTCTCACCAATTGTATGCTGATGACACCCAACTATACAAATCTAGCCACCCAACTGAAGTTGAAGCTACCATCCAATGCGTAGAGAGGTGCATTTCCGATGTGAAATCGTGGATGACATGTAACAAGCTGCAGATGAATGATGATAAAACTGAAACCATTCTGATTACAACACAAAGACTTTCTCATTCACATCCTTTACCTCAGACAATAAATATCAGCAACACCAACATTAAATTCACACTGTTAGTACAAAACCTAGGTGTTACTCTCGACAGTACTCTCTCATTGCACCAACATGTCATGAACATATATGTAAGGCTGCATATCTTGAGCTGAGACGCATCAGCTCCATTCGAAAGTATCTTTCAGTTGATGCCACTAAAACACTTGTGTGTTCCTTAGTACTTTCAAGGCTGGACTATTGTAACTCAATTCTGTCTAGTTCGTCTCTATATCTACTCCAGAAACTTCAAAAAGTTCAAAACACAGCTGCTCGGATCATCCTTAGAGTACCACGATCAGAGCACGCCTCTCCCCTGCTCTCTACCCTATACTGGCTATCCATACGATCCAGAATTAAACACAAAATTTGTTCTCTGTGCTACGTTTCACTGACGGGCTCCAGTCCAACATACCTATCTGACCTCACTCATGTGTACACACCTGCAAGATGCTTATGCTCCTCTTCTGACACTCGTATTCTCATTATTCCCACTATGAAAATGAAATCATATGGACAACAGTAGTATATGGGGGCGATATGGCCCCACGTAGACCGTAATGTTAAAAACAGGTCCCGGCACTATGGCCCCAAAATTTATAGCCCCACGTAGACCTCTATGTTAAAAAAGGGTCCCGGCACTATAGCCCCAAAATGTATAGCCTCACGTATACTTCTATGTTAGATTTGGTCGTTTGTACCGTAGCCTCAAGATTTATAGCTTCACGTAGACTTCTATCTTAAATTTGGTCGTTTGTACCGTGGCCTCAAGATTTATAGTCTCACGTAGGCTTCTGTGGTAGAAGAGGTGGTTTGTACTTTGGGGACAATGGGAATTTAACATGAGAATGTCAACTGGAGGTCAATGGAAATTGAACATGGGTAATGTCGTGGGGTTTATAGGGTCAAAACTATTTATAGGGTGAAATGTATTTATTGGACAAAGGGTTGAGAGAGACAAACATAGACATACAGAAACAAACAAATACACATCCAAACACACAGAAAAGGGGAAAGAGATGTTGCAAAGAAATACTCGCAGACAGAATAGAGACTCCAAAAGAAAAGACTTTTGTATGGGTACAAACATTTATTCAAATATATACATGGGCTCTACGGCCTGTGCTTTGGTTTAAGCACTGTCCACTTAATACATACAAGTTATCTATTTCTTGGTTCTAGAAACTACTTTTAAAAATTAAAGTTCATGCCTTCAAAAAACATATACAACGTATATACATTTCATAAAAGAATGACATTTTTCATGCTACAATTAATGTCCATTTTTGAGAAAAAGCTCAAACAAGAAACAAACGATCCAACTGGACAAAATTCGTGCTTTTCTTTTTATCAGTCACGCACGTTGTTTTCAAATCTGGTCAGCTACTACTTGTGTCCCAGCGTAGATGTTTTCCATCACATACTCCCTTTCATCTGTAAATCTGTGCTAGGTAAACTTATTTACAAGCAGATCAATGGTGGTTATTGTCTTCTTCCCATGGAGGCACAACGTATGCCATATGAATGGTCACTTTTCCATCGGTGATGTCAAATTTTTCACTCATCGTCTGCATCGTCGAAGCAATAGCCCTCAATAGTTTGGAAGAAGTTAATTCTGCAGGTGTGCTAAACCCGAGACATACAGGAGAGTTCAAACTTTCGTGATACATAGATAGGCTCAAACGACCCTGAGTTCTGACTTGGCACTGACGTTTGAGTTCCTCTAACAGTGAGTCAAATAAGTCCGTAATGAAACCTGCTGCTTTCTCGGCTGGAACGTCAGGCGCAAAGTCTTTAAATTTCACCGTGTAGATGTAAGTTGTCGTCCTAAATTTTCTCGAAGTCGCTGTCTGAATCATTTGGATGCTAAAATACTCCTTTAGGTCTACTGAATCTGTTTCCTTTTTGGACGCACTTTGCTGTGAGGGTATGGTAGTGAAAGTGGTCAATGATGTTTGTTCCTTCTCTTTTTTCATCTGCGTAGAGTGATTCATCTTTCTTGGTGTTTGTCCTCGCAATGAAGTGTCGTTCTTGGAAGTGGTCCCTCTTTTATACTGGGTGATATCAGCATGTCCATAAGGTAAAGTCTTGTGATCTGGAAGTCGCACTGGTTTCACGTAGTTTGCCATGGCGTTAGTAAATAAACAACTAAGATGTGGTACTGCGTTGGTGATGTGATCGTGAGGCACAGCATCGCACTCGAGTTTCTCGTTGGACTTGAGTCTTACGCTTGATACTTGCTGTTTGAAAATATTCATCTTTCTCGCTTAGCAATGGTAGTCACAATGAACTATCGACCTTGAACGTTGTCCCTTTTTATATGCTGACCAATATCGGCATGACCGTACGGTAAAGTGAAGTGATTGGGAAGCCGAACTCGCTTCTGGTACACGATTTGATAAACTTTTTTCCAAGGGTCGACTGACGATTTGGTGTGTGGGTAAACGTACAATCTTATGCGGTTCGTGGGTGGTCACTTTAAAGTTTCGATCCTGTCCAGACTGCAAGGCTTCTTTCAATATGCTAAAGTTCACCACTCGACTGGTGCGATAATTAAGAGTCAATCCTTTCACTTTACACTCATTGTGCACATCTCCTTGATTGTTCCGGTATTCGTAGCCGTAATTTTTGGGACCGCCACTTGCAAAACTTAGAATCTTGTGGTCGGGATGCTCGTCCGTCCAGGCTCCTAAACAGTCTCCTTCGATGACGGGGTGAGGTTGACCCAGGCGATCAATGTAGATGCAACTGTCCGTGTCAAAATACAGCACACGATCTCCTAATAGTTCTAAAGCTTCGTACAGTTTTAAGCGAGCATGGGCTGTCACGTAGGCTGCAATGATGACATTTCCAAATTCGTCGGCTTCTACAAAGTTCAGTTCTTCTTCGTAATTGACTAAGAGCAAGTCCTCACGAACAACGTCCACGTGTTTCATGTATTTGGTTTTGTCGTGAATCATCTGCAAGTATCGGAAAGGTTCTGTCAAATACTCCGTCTTGGGTAGACACGGTCGTTGTGCCATTTTGCCCCACAAACAATTCAACATCACTTTGGCAAACGATCGCCTTCCTTCGTTTTTCTCGATGTGGTCTAAAGTGATGCCTTCCTGCTTTCAGTATTTCTCTTTGAACTTTGTTTGGTCGTCGGGAGTGTGACACCAGGAAGGATATCCGCTAGCTTCTTGTTTCAGTTTCAAAAAGGCATTCACGTAGTCTGCAAAAATGCCTTTTTGAGAATCGTCGCCCTTGTGATATTTTTCTGTCTTGGGAAAGTGGTAAATTTCGTACACTTCTAACAGTTGGTATCCCAAGTCCAGAGCTTTACACAATTCCACGCTGACCCACGTTCCCGTCAAGGCTCGTTCTTCCTGAGTGTGCTGACAAGGGTGGTCTTGGTTGCACGTTTCAGCACAAGTATGACACAAGGGAAACATCAGTTTTCCTTGGCAATGATGTGGTAAAACAGGATGGTACAAGTTCGTGGGAGGCAAGACTTTGCACTTGATCAATCCTTCGTATTGTCGAATATTGTCTACGTCGATGTGTTCGGTCAGCAGTTGCGGGTGCCCTGCGGGAAAGTGACAATATTTGCACACGTACGGATACAGAGAACACACATCCAAGTATTTGATTTCTTCTCCTTTCTCCTCGTCGACTTGGTACAGCAAACAGGTGGCATTCGTCCGTCCTCCGTACAAACTGTCCCGCGGGTTCAGAGGGTCCACCAGCTTGTAACTTTCCACGATGCACTTAAACTTGGGATCGGTTTTCAATCGCTGATCGTACTCGTGTTCCCACATTTCCACTACTTGGTATCCTTGCTCTTCTAACTTCAAGCGTCGCTGACAAGTGGCCTGGTACAAGTCTTCCATGGTCCGTTGTAAAAACTGGTTTTTAGTGTCACGTTGAGGGTAGCAGATGGGACATCCGTGAAATAAGCACCCGTTAAACTCGTACACGATCTTGGGGTTTTCTAATTCCCAGCCGTCTACTGAATACCTCCCGATGGTCTTTTCGCCTCCTCCGTTGCGAGCGTGTTGGATCCATTTGTCTTCCTTCTCACACAAGTAATGTAACCAGCGTAGGGCTTTGACCGAGTATTGACGTTTGACAAAATTAGTCGTTTGAGGACTGATGACAGCTAGGGTGTTTTCGGGCATGAATCGTTGACGATACACTAAGGAACACGCTCTGGCAATAGTGCAAGCTTCTTTCAAAGGATCGATCCCTCCGTGTTCCATGAACAGTTCTCGAAATTTTCCACAGCAGCGACGTAAAATGTCTACGTCGGAACGACAATATTTTAACATTTCTTCTTGAAAGTCAAAAGGGTCCGAAGCGTGAGTCTGGTACCATGCGTAGAAAGCTTCTCGTTGTTCGGTACGCATGTTGTCAGGGTCATAGTAGTGAGCCTCAGGCAAATGGGGTAGAACGGCGTGTTGATTGGCTTCGGTATTGAAAAAGTGTGGAAAATAGCCTTTGGCCATTTCTGTCATGCCAAACGTTTTAGGCATGCGGCTCCAAGGCATAGCCAAGTAACTCATTGAATCTTTAAACTGTACTTGTCCCACTTGCATGGAAATGATTTTGGCTCCGTTCAAAGTTACTTTAGGACGTTCGGTACTTTGTTCCGTATAGTATCTCAACAGAAATTGTCCATCGTATCCCGAGAAATTATGAGCCATCACCGTAGCATGGCGATGACAATCTCCGTAACGTTCGATATCTTCTTGGCTCCACGTCTCGTCGATAGGGTTTAAGATCCATTGGGCAAAATCGGCCAGTGTGTTCGATCCCCGAAAGATTTTTTTTCGTCCTCCAGGAATCTTGCTGCAGTAAGGGCAATGAGTCAAGATAGGCTCTTGGATGCACTTCTCGCACGCTCGGTGAGCCACGCAGAAATTAGGAATGTGAATGCCAGTGTCTTGCATGCATTCGAAATCGAAAAAGATGAAATTCCCTTTCTTCTTCTGGTCATTATCTTCTTCTTCATGTTTGGAATGGTATTTTTGAATGTAGCATTGGTGTTCCAAGTCCACGGTTTGGCGACAAATGTGACATCGCTTCTTTTCTGAACAGACGTGCGCCTTGGCACTGTTGGTACGTATGCCTTGTCCACAAGTAGGGCACAATCTCAAGAGCTGACAAGCACATTTCTGCTGTGAACCTTGCGTCTTTAGGTGTTGTTGGTAACAGGCAGGACTGACAAACGTGCGCTGACAAGCAGAGCAATACACTCGTTCTTGTCTTTCGTCCAGACAGGGTTCAGAAGCTAAACATCCTGAGCATTTCGATCCACAATGCTTGTGTTGCTCTCGATTGTTATAGCCATAGTCACATTTCTCACAGTAATAGCTGTATGACAGGAATCCAGTGATACTGGTAATGGCATCAAAATGTTCATCGTGATGATAGACGTGAATGTATTTTCCGTCTTTGAAATCTTTGCCTCGAAACAACAGAGGTCCGCGCAGTTCTTGAGGGTGTACTTTCAAGGTGTAGCGTGGAGCCAAGACGTCTTGCAGTTTTTGCATTTCAGGAATGCCGCAAGGCCTGTCTTTGGATATCCCCGCTTGCTGTAACAGGAGTTCTGCTTCTCTTTGTTGTTTGGTTCGGTCCGATCGTCGAATAGTTTTCCAGGCTCTTTTCCATTCTTTCGTGTCGTTCTTGTCGGCATACGTTCTTCCCACCACGATCGCGCGGGCTAAGCACATCAGGTCTTGAATGTTGTTAATTTGAACGATGCTGCGCTTGATGCTGCGAAGGTCATCCACCAATAACACCTTTTTGCGTTGTCCTGTCCCTTGGGGAAGAGACACGTGGGTCATGAACAGTGTCGCTTTTCCGTCGGTGATGTGAAACTTGTCGTTGGATTGTTGCACGTGTTGAATCTTGTCGATGACTTTGGAAGATGTCAATTCTGCTGGGCTGCTAACCTCGATCCAAACAGGGGACTTCAAACTGTCGTGATGAATGGAAAGTCTCATGACATCGTCTTCTTTGGCTTGACATTGCTGTTTCAGTGTGGTTAACAAAGAATCCCACACATCGGCGATGAACCCCTCAGCTTTCTCCAGCGGTACGTCTGACTTGAAATCTTTAAACTTCACCGTGTACGTGTAGGCCGTAGTTCTAAATTTTCTAGAGAAACGTTTTTCCGTCTCTCGAATGTGGTAGTACTTTTCGGGTGATACTGGTGATGGCGGACTTTGGTTTGGAATAGGCTCTCTCGGTCTGGTCGCAGACGTGGAAGGTATTGGTTCAGGTTCGCTCATGTCTTCGATTTGAGCGCACACTTCTTTTCGTGTGTGAGGCGATACGTCACGTCGCTGCCTCTTACCTTCTTCTTCTCTCTCACTGAAATCGTGCGATCGTTTCATCTCGATAGCTGATTCAGAAATAATTGAACCAAGTTCGTTCTCTCGGTATATATACCCCTCTTGACCTCTTGTTGTGACAATGACTTGGTATATTTCGCAAGGGCAAGTGAAAGCCAAACAGATTGGAACCCCTGGCTAACTTATGCGAACGACAATGGTGCGTCTTAAACACCTCATGCATCTTGACGATCCTTCGATTCAAACCCTACCACGAAAGTAAAAGGTTGCAAAAAAAACCCAAAAAAACCAAACAAAAACAACAGACAGTTGGTGTCATTAAGAGAACTAGAGACGGTACTGTGCCGTTCGGACACGTACGTACTCCAGAAACCACGCTGCTCGGCAACGATGTCTCCTTCTCTCTGTCACTTCTACTTTTGTCCTTGACCAAGAGATCTACCAACCCTGATGTAATACTTGTGTTTCCTCATTTGATATATTTAAAAAAAATAAATAAATAAATCCATTTTTAATAGAACTACCCATTTTCGACAGCAGCGACGACGTCTCCTACTGCTCTTACCACTGTTGTTGCACCTACAAAGGTGATTTTCCTAAGACCAAAGTATGAGACAGAGCAAATAAGTTGTGAAGTTGAGCGGAGGTGTTTAAACAACAACTGTCAAGCCCCTATGTTCCAGTTCTGTCTATGATAATAACTTGCAATACTTCACATTTTCTAAAGTGGAAATGTTTACAAGCCGTACAAAAGTTATGTGACTTTAGCTTTTGACACTTGCAGAGACTCTTTCACTTCATAAGTGTCACGAGAAAAATATATATCCGATTTTTACCATTTTCCAAAACACGCACACACTTGCAACGTGACCAGAATCTGTACTTCTCTATTTGTGGATATCCCACAGACCTGTCCCAGCATACAGAGCTGATTAAGAACTGTAGGATTATCCCCTCATTGTTTCAGAAATATCAAAGCTTTTATGTGTATTTTCCCTGTTCCACCCTTTATTAGTGCTTAGGTATGTTCCCTAAAGACAAACAATTTTGAAAAAAATTAATTTTGAATTAAGGTTTCTCTCCGTTTATACATTTTTTTCAAGTTGTTGGTGCATGGCAGATTACATCCAAATACCTTCTCAAAGTGAGTGGCATTTCTACACATGTCATTGCCTTTGTTAAATTCGGTTTTGTTGATTAGTCATCGTTAATCCTTAATTCTATTTTTTTTGATGTATTTTTATTTTATAGAAGATGTAAGAGTGTTTATTGTTGTAACGGTATTTATGTTGTTTAGTTTGTTGCTGCGAAAGAAAATATCTATAGCAAAGTGCTTAAGTTTGTTCAGTTTTCTTATTACAAGCTCTACAAAAGGTACCAAGTTTGTCTTGCAAAGAGATCGAAACTTTAAGTTACACGGACGTGAAGGAAAACATACCTTTGTTACTACAGTTTGCTCTTCTTGTGTTCATTCTAATCATGCTTGCCTTATATCTTTGTGTTTTAGAGATCATATATCTTCTGATGTAAATACATGCGTCAATGGACAGACAGCTTGGGTTATCATCCTTGAGGTTCACTGCACTTGAGTTTATTTACTTCATACAATCCCCAAATTCACTAGTTTAAAAAAAAAACACAAAAAAAAAAAACTACCACTCAATACTATATCATTTCTCTCTACCTATGCGAATCTGTATATGTCGAAATGTCCAAGTGAGAAAATATTTTGTTTTGGTCAGTTTCAAAACGCGAACAATAATGGCACAGTTAAGTATTTGATGTGACAAAAGAAAAGTTACGGTACACAACACAGGATTGTAAGCTCACATTCCAGTCAGTCTGTACTGCAATGGTAAAAATGCAAGAGCCTAGGCAAAATAAAAAAAAATAAAAAAAAAATGCGTCAGTCGTAAGAACCAATTTTATTGGCTACACCTATTTTCTACCACCTTAACTTCGAATCTCCTTCAGTCGTTCTTCGCACAGTGACAAGGTCAGACGTGTTTTTCTGCGCCTGGCCACTACACTAGC
>JAECUM010033159.1:0-27500 GCA_016617855.1 Megalonaias nervosa
TCCCTGGGGATGTAATTTAGCCAAGTCCAAACTATACCACAGGATATATTTTGTCGTATGCCAGATTATATCTATGTATAGTTTGATCAT
Source organism: Megalonaias nervosa (assembly GCA_016617855.1). Lineage (NCBI taxonomy): Eukaryota > Metazoa > Mollusca > Bivalvia > Unionida > Unionidae > Megalonaias > Megalonaias nervosa. The sequence continues at coordinate 91 of JAECUM010033159.1, forward strand.
GGGTTAATCACAATTGCTACACCGGCGTTTTTGTCTCCGATAATTGTGCACATGAGCAACTTTTCTTCTTTTTCTATCTTTTTTGTTTGTAATAAGCACAAGAAACATGAATAACGTTAATTATTGAATTTATTCGGAAATTATTGTCTTGGAAAAGCTAGACGTGGAGGGACTACAACGCGCTTTACAGCCTGCGACAAAAATAATGATGACGGATCGCATCCAAGTTGGACTGCAAGCGGAGTTCCAATTGAATGCACGCACTATGACGTATAATTGGTCTCATCACCTTATGGGAGAACCTCATAAACTTTTTGAATTGGTCACCATATTTGTGTCGGTATCCATGGATAATTTTCATATAGCATACTCATTTCACAGAATGAATTTATTCTAATTACGGACACGATATCTTATGGCGCTCATTATGCTTGACAAAACTCTTCAGGTTGTTACGTGCAGAGAGTCTCATATCGTGCGAATCAAACACCTGTGTGAGACTGGCTTTGATAATCTATGTTTCCACTATCTCCAAGGACCTCAAGACAACAGTTATTGTCAACAGAAAGGTTTTTAAATGAGCAAATACAACAGTATTTTCTTCTAATCACTCAAAGCGTTGCATATCGCGAAACTCGATTAATTTCACAATTGCATGGTTTTTCTCGTTTCACATTTGTATCATTCCTGAGTAAGTTCTTTTTCAAGCCGAATCTTAGTACTTCACGCCATACTTAAAAAAATACCTACGCACTTAATACAAAGACTTATTCCAATCTTAAAATTCTAAACACTTATATTTAAAATATCCAGATTATTTCCTATTTTTAGAAATTACAAGAGGGTTCATTTTACGAAACTAACCCTGAATGCTACCCATATTATGACGTCTGCTCCTAGAAATTGGTTAGCTACTTGAGTTTAGAAAATTCTTCTCACTCATCAAGATCACATAAATAATCATTAATGTCTCATAAAGTTACAAACGAAGACGTAAATTCAAATAGCACATACCCATGGCTTATTGAAATATTTAAAGGATTATTGATTTTGTTTTCATGCAGGAATCGTGGTTTCCGATTAATAAATCAAAAACAAAAGCCGGCATAAGGTGGATATCATTTAACATTTATGCAGAATGCCCCTATTACTAAAAGTGAAAGTATGCTACGTACCAAATGCTTTTCCAAGACAATAACATTAATGGTCTATTATTATTTAAGAGCTGGTTTTTGACGGCTAGCTTTTGGATTTCGCCCAAGCGTCGAGTACTCATTCTCGTTGTACTTGAGAGTTTGCGTTTGAAAAGTCAAAATAACTTGACTAAATCATAGAATAATAAATAAGCTTATCAGACACGGAATTTTCCCCCATCTTTGTTCTTCTAACTTCCTCTTCTCAATTGGAGTAAGCTCTCAGCCCGAGAACGACATTAACGACAAAGTTGTTCTCCCTAGGGCGAGAATATTTACGAGAAAGTTGCTTAAACGGGTCCAGGACTGTTTCGTTCATAAACGCCCGACTCCCGAAGAAAGAATCTAGTAGATATGCTTACAGTTCACGAGCAATTTATCGAACTTTTAAAAAAGCAAACAAACCAAAAACAATAAGAAATGATAAATAAATAAATAATAAAGAAACAAAAAAGCACACCAATAGCAACATATAAACAAATAAACTAGATTGGTAGCTCTGAGATCCGTTAGAGGCCCCTGAATAAACTTATTCATTTGTTCATCTTGCAGTGATTTTCAGTACACTCGTCGATATATAAGGATGAGTTAGTAAGTTTTGCATAATGGTGACACAATTAAACCAAGCTAGACCGATTATCGTTTATTTTACTATCTCGATATGAGAAATGGCAACACTTATAAAGGCGTGCTGGAAAGTTGTCGGCATAGTGTATGAATAAATTTCTTTGTATCCACGCCCAGCGTGCCACAAAGCATAAATTGTCAATGACGGAGGTAAACCAAAACATATGCAGGGCTCTAGTATCAGTCAGTGTGCAGATGACAACGACCGAGCTCCCATAATATAAATACGACGGTGGCAAGAACCTCCATTTTGAGCAGTATGTTTTGATCCATCGTCGTTGTCATTTCATCAGTGTACCATATCCTTTCTGGTGTCGACTTGCCCATTTATCACGTGTCGTTTACTGTTTAAATTTAAGCACGTCAAGCAAAGTTTGGTAGAAGAACTTGTAAACAGTCACACACACCCGCCCCGTAGCTAGGTCTATCTGAATCGAGTTTGCCAGAATCTTTAATTGCACCATTTACGATGTATCAGTAAGTACACAATCAATCTGTGTTCTGCAAGATTGGAGCCACGTTTTGCACCGATGAACAAATTAAACGTTTTGGTAGTACTTAATGTAACCATTAACATTTTCACGTGATATTTTATTTTGTTTGGTAAGTTATCATTCGCCACCGTAATTTGTCTGACATTTCTCGCGAGACGAGATGATATTAGTTCGTTCAGTAAAAACTGAATATTTTATTGACGCATTAGCGGTTATCAAAGTTTTATTCTATCATACGAGTGTCAGACTGATGATGCAATTTGTTGAATTTTTAAAAAATAAATTCGTGAATTAGATGTTTACAGAGACAGGAAATTTCTTGCATGACCATGTTGAGACAGACTAAGATCTTCATTGTACCTTTCTTTGGGTCATGACCATTTTGGGACAAATTAAGACCTTGATCACGCTTTCTTTGTGTCATGCACTGCAACATCCAGGACCGGATCTGGTCAAATGTTTGGGGTAAGGGTTCCAAAACTTCAACTGGGTCCTGATTTTCCTCCAAAGTGTACCAAAGCAAAACTCCATGTGTTTATTTACTCGAAGTATGCATAATACCCAATAAACGATTAAAACGATTGTCAAATTTCAAGTGACAAGTGACTGTACGTTGGTGTGTGTACGTGTTTGTTTTAGGGTCTTTTTAGCCTGGGAAGAGTTTCAGGTTTACTTACAAGTAATATGTAGTTTTTAGTGTGAGTGTGATTTAGATTTTTAACGTAGCTTTAACAATTTTTCAGTCACATCGCTACGATGTCTGCAGTGTGACAGTTTACAGTGATGTCTAGCACTGGGGCATCATGCCGCAGACATGTGGCATGATGCCCGACCCAGTCACATTATCCTGACACCAGGCCGACCAGTCCTAACACTAACCTCTTAATGCTAAGCGCCAAGCGAGGCAGCTGTTAGTTACATTTTTAATGTCTTTGGTATGACTCGGTTGGGGTTCGAACCCGCGACCTCCCGCATCCGAGGCGGACGCTCTAACCACTAGGCCACCAGAGCGGTTGTGTAGTTTTTAATTTTAGAACATGGTTAAACTACATGGACACCTTGGCCTAACTGACACATCCTTGAAGTGATCACATGATCATAACATACCGGTTGACTATGAATGTGAATGTTAAAATGATTGCCAGAAATATAGAATAATTTATTCACTATATTTTTATTGTTTATCATTGCCCAAATATCAGATACACTTTTGTTTTTGCCGTTTCTTTCCACACGAAGAAATAAAAAACAAAAATTATGATATCTTATGCGTCTCTATCTTCACAACGTACATTCAAGGTAATTCATTTATATTGAAACAGTTGTAAATAATGAACAATTCAATACTTGATATGTCATTACCAACGCAAGCGAAAATGAAATTAAAAACTATATTCCCCATCTCTTATCATTCATTGTGTCTTTATCTTGCAAAATAGCTCATTTACCTTTCTGGTTCCAATTTTTGTTCGCTTGAAAAACAAAGTTTCTAATTTTTCTCTTTGAAGTTTTGATTTATAAAAGAGTGTACGCATCTTTAGTCGTTATCAGTTTAACTCCTTTGGCAATATGTCTTAAGTTACATTTTCCAATTTCAGTTGTTGTGTTGATGCTATGTATATTTAATTTATATTGTGTACCTGACATTTTGTGATGTTCGTGATTGAGGGCTTTGGAGTTGCCCTGCCAAAATCATCCAAATCGGGCCCCGCTTTTGCTGAGGCCGTTACTGACACTACGTTTCATGTGGAATTAATAATGACCCGTATTCATCAGTCGAGTTCAACCTCACATTAAAACAGATTCTCACCAGTAAACTCGTAACATATTCAATTGTCTTTCTAGATTTGACTTGAGCATTTGTTGGCAGCAGAAGATAATGAGCATAGCAGATGAAGTCAAATAATGGTAGTACTGTACGGTGTTTTAAGTTAGAATGGACGTGGCTGAACTGCTCTTTGAACAGAAAGTCACCAAGAGCATGCAATCGGGTTTTCCAAACGGATTGAATACTTGACTTTCAGCATTGGAAAATTCCAATCAGTTTAAGGAAGCTCTTACATTGCACTGCCATATTGAATGAAATGTTTAAAGGTTGTATAGTTGTTAAATAGCGATAATACACGCTTTGTAATGCTCCGGGGCTTGTGTTCAGTACTCCAGCTAATCATGTAGTTAGACTTACACAATGTAATTTAAACAGGTGCTCTCGTTGGTTTGACAGATGCCCTAAATATCCATACCATTTAAAATGATGTTTATGATTATTAGTGTCAATGGTTATGAATAGTAAAAGACAACATATTCAGCCAGTAAAAGTCAGCAAACGATGTAAAATAAATGCTCTTTTTATGTTAATCACTTTCGATGATTTGCAGAAAAATAGGGATTAAATATCTTAGAAGATTGGTGTCATTAAAAGTTAGAAAACAAAATGATCGAAAATACAAGTACAATAAATTAAAATTTTTAAAATACACTTGAGATATTAACCTATAAAAATGATTATAACAATGTAAGTAAGATGATAGATATTAAACCAGAAGACCAGAATCATTAAATTAAAAAAACAAATAACAGAAAAACCTTACCAGTTCCATTCAGCATTTACAGTGTTTCTAAAAGTTCATAGAGAAACACAAGGCAATAAGAAGTATAAATGAGAAATAGAGAATGCAAATTTATCATGAAGTAAATAAAGCTAATTATTTTCCCTGGGTATTTTGTATATTTTTTAAAATTAATAAACAATGGCTAAATTTTGAGTAACAGATTACATATAAGTATTATATACCATGTATTAGGTAATATTGCAAACCTTCAAGACTTAAAACCTACAAAATACAAAGCCCAGGTTATTTACTTAGGAAAACGTAAAGCATTTTATGTCGATAAACAATTGCCACATATGAAAGAGAGAAATGAAACGTTTAAAAATAAGCGATCAAAACCACGTTAATGGATAAAATGAATGTCACGCACACATGACTTAAATTTCATGAAGAAAAATATTTAGTACACTTTTCATTCGTACCAATCTGGCAATGAATCACACCTATTTGTCATGAAGCTAATGAAACGTGATCCTGATCAGTGTTTATTTCAAACAACGATGAAAAGTACGTTTCATTTAGCAATGACTTTTAAGTGCGCATGAAAATGAGAAAGAAATAACTGTTAAAAGCTAGTCAGGTTTGTAGACAGCTCTGGCTTCAAAAGTCGTCCCTGGAAAAATCTCAATAAAAATTTCAATACAATTATTTCGGCACCAGAAAAATTGCACTCGTCACTTTCGTGCTCGAATATATGTCACAGTGATTACGAATAAGTTAGGCATGCTATGGCACATTGCAACCTGGCTTTATTTGGTAAATCCTTTATTATCACGTAAAGAAGTATACATTTATGCTGTATGATATCTGAAGTGTTCATGAATACTTTTACCAAACCCTTTAAAATTAGATATTCCTCACTATTATAGTGTATGTGTCTTAGACCATGACTAACAACATATCAGATGCTGACTTGACATGGCTGAGTGATTACCACATATCCTAAATGACATTGTGATATATATATATATATATATATATATATATATATATATATATATATATATATATGTATAGTATGTACGCTGTATCAATGATATACAACGAGATGTATAAATTTTCCATTAAAAGGAAACGAAGCTTGCTGTATATACTGTACATTAATTTATTTATATCACATACAAATACATATATTTGCCCTTTGAACGGAGTTCAGATTTACTACAAGCAGCTGTGTATTGACCTAGTGAATGAACTCCTCACATTCCCGAGTGGGTCCGCTACAAAATGTAGTTCGATGCATTGAGTGGCTATTTACAATCACCTCTGCATATTGATAAGTTGATTGTTTTCTTTTCTTGGTTTCTATTTTTCTCCACATTGATTATATCAATATAATACACACTTATGATTTAAACATGAAAGATGGTTTTAATGATAAAAGTACAGTAGAGCACTATTTACACTGGGATAGCTACGTCATTCAAATGAACGCCATTCACATACCGGCGCATGGAAATTAATGTGGAATAGAAACTAAGCCAACTGACGAACCAACAGCAGGTAATTAAAAGATTTTAATATATTTACAGTTGATCTAAGTCATTATTCTGCTTTAGCAACAGTATAACAGACCATAACTCCCCCCCCCTCTCTCTCTCTCTCTCTCTCTCTCTCTCTCTCTCTCTCTCTCATCCTTTGGTCGGTTTGACTTAACTTTTACCATCATTCATAAGTCAAGAGATATCGTGGGATAACACCAACGCAAATCCTCTACGTTCGTCATTTCATAGATTAAAATCCCGTATCTTGCTACGATGAGAGAGAGAGAGAGAGAGAGAGAGAGAGAGAGGCCTTTGGACATTTTCATATTTAAATAATAATCGATTATTTAGAACATTACTGTATGTTTAAAAAAAAACAAACTACAAAACAACATTAAATGCATCACAGTATGTGTACCAAGTAACCGAGGAATTTACTGGTTTGCAACTTTGTATCATTAATAAACACTGTAGATAAATCCCAAGGAAAGTGCACACGTATCGTTACGACGAATCATATTCTTGTAGGTTACTTGGTGTAATTTCTGTTTCAAGTTTTTTTTATCCAGCCCAAATTCCTTTTCTCTCTCACTCCACATTTCTGCGCAGTTTGTCCGTTATGCATGAGAGGGGAGGGGAGAACAGAAAGCAGAAAGAATTGTGATGAAAATGTGTACCATATTAATTCATTTAGAAAACGGGATTATTAATACTTTTCATCGTTATTTTCATACGTCACTAATGACTAATGTGTGGAAATTGATCATTAATCTAGAATCAACTGCAGACGCTCGCGAGAATATTTATATATGCGTATTATTGCGCCATGGGCGGATCACAATTTGATATACCAATAGTATTGGTATATCAAATTGCTTTATACCAACACTTTAAATGCATGTTATTTTTTAATGTATGTGGTATATATATGTAAAAACCAAACCATGCTAAGCATTTTAGATGGACGAGCAATGAAGAATTCAACTGGTGATGATGATGATGATGATGATGATCATCATCATCATCATCATGAGGGGCCCTGAGTGGCCGAGTGGTCAAAAACGCTCACTGTTACTGATCACTGCCATCTCCTCTCTGTCTGCGTGGGTTCGAGTCTCGGGCTCGGCCAATGTGGGTATGTGAGAAAGCTTGCCAGTAGCTTCTCGTGTGTCGGTGGTTTTTTCCGGGATTTTTCCGGGTTCTTCCTCCACCATTTATACTGGCCGCCATGCATAGCCTATCTTGTCCTGAAAAATGGGGTTAAACCCAATAACAATAACAACAACAACATGATAATGATGATGACTGATGATGACTACAGAATGGAACCGAAATAGTTCTGATCATAGCGTACCTTTTAGAAGCTGATTCAGAAATTCTTCGAGTTGCTTGAACAGTTAAGGATTATCGTCTTGCATATTGCAACCAATCCAACAAGTATTTATATTTTAATGAGCACTGAGAATACGCCATTCATTACAGTAATTTAAAATTGTATATTGAATTAGGTGTAAACTAGCTTGGCTTAAATTCTTTAAAAGAGAATAATGATTTTTAAAGGTCTAATGCAAGCTGGTAAATGACTTAGTGTACGGCAATTCAATGGTCAGTTTGAGGAAATGAACTGTAGGAATAAAACAATTTTTAAATGTAAGGAAAATATATCATTGACGAAGAGAAAAATAATAAAGGACCATATTAGTTTTAGTATGCATTACTCCCTACCCTGTCCCCAACCAAAACACACAAAGAAGAACAAGTAATTCAAATTAAAAAAACCCATTTGTGATGGTTTTAGTGTGCCAGCGCTGTTCAAAAATGAATGTTGGAGTTTGTGCTTTAAGTTGATAGACAAATACTATCATCAAAAGAAGCTATCTACATACCGACATAGACCTACAATATATCAATGTTGAAGCTAACCGCTTTTATAACGACCAAATTAATTTGTATAAGCTATAAAACCACCATATATTCAGTGCAAAGCAACTAACCAAGAAAGTGTAAGAGGCGTTCAAAATGTACTAAAGGGCACACCAATTTAAGAGTTTCTGGGGAAAGGTCAGTACTACTTTTATTTAGCATTGATTACAATGAGAATGTATGCAAGGGTATCAAGAAATGTGTAATTAAATAAAATTTACGAGCTGGTATATGCCTGGACTGTTTATTCAATCATCTGGCCAATTACCAACAAATTAACATACTTAGGAAATGCAGTCATGGCATGTACATAAAACAGAAATCAACAAAGTGGATTTGTCCGCGGTTTTTAAGAAGTTGTGCTGGAACAGATTTATGTCAATCAGATTGTTAAGGGTTTAACGAAAAAACCTGCAAACTTTAGTTAATGTTGAAATTGTTTGCCGAGTTAATGATGAGCAGGTATACTTAGAACTTTTAAAAGAGGAAGCAGATATTGCAACATAATCAAGGAGTTATGTACATGTTCGTTTTGATCTTCTATAGATAAACGATGGATACAAGAAATTAGTCATATATCGAGAAACAACAAAAATTATCAAGGCATAACCGTGACAGCGAAATGAAACAATTTAAACTGAGATAATTAAAAATTATACGGTGGAGGTAGACGATGGGCCCATTGGCTTAGAAAATAATGAAAAAAAGAATTTTAAAGTGAGTCAGATAAGGTGCTGTAAATAATAAATGTGCAGAGAAAGCTATGAAGCAATCAGAAATCAGTTTTCTTAAGTCAAATTTTTCAAAGACCACAATTTGAATAACAGCTGAAAAGATATAATGAATGCAATGAATATTAGTTAAACATTAATATTTATTACTAATTGCTAGAATCAAAAACTTAAACTGCAAAATATTTACCTGATACAGAATTGGTACAATTGTTTTTTAAAAAAATGCCTGGAATAGATGTGCTGAACGCATCAAAACCTGGAACATAGCCTGAAATAAATCCTTTAATGGCGTTTCTAGTTTCGTTTTACAAACATAGACGTGATGGTTTATGTGAAGCGTTAGAAAATTCATCTAAAGACGTTCAACATTTCGAGGATAATTTGGATTCAGCTAAGCTCTAGACTGATAGACTAAAATATATATGTCAAATCACCTAGTCTTTGATCTAAAGACTTTGAACATTTCAATGATGAGTTGGATTCAGCTAGGATGTAGATTGATAAACTAAAATAGATAGGTCCAACCACCGTTGAATCGTTCAGTGCAGTAATAAGTTTAAAAGAACAAACAGAATAAATTCCATATCAAACCAGTATAATATTCACTGCAATGCATTGAAGAGAACAGGTCACTATCATAGAAATGACGAGGTTAAATACGTCATTATGTTTTCCTTCTCCATACTTACTCTTAGCAGGTAGTACTTACTTTCGTACGTATTATTTAATTTATTGTATTCCATCTATCTAACGAAGTATGTTCTGCTTCACCTATATTGAATTATTTTCTTAAACTTTTTTATGTTTTCCTTTTGAATTCTATGTACCTTGTACTAGTCGCTTTTAACAAACAAAGAGTTAAAGTAACAGTAGTGCAACACTCTGATAGCTTCGATTCTTTTTTCCCAAAATATAGATGAAACTTTATTTCTCATCCATTTAAACTTATATTTTTTTGCAAAAGTGTGTATAGTAGGTGAAATTAGAGTATTGATTTTAAACTATTATTTTGTAAAAATTTCTATTCGTAAGAGCCACAAAGATATGAGATCTGAGGCGCTAAGCTGCCAAGCGACAATGTTGCGGAACAGCAAAGTTGTGGACCTGCAATGATAAAAACTGAAAGAACAGTTCGGAGGTGGTCTAGAAAACTCATTGCAGATACTAATGTTAGAGTATTTTTTGTTTGTCTCATTACAAATAATTATCTTACCAAAATAATTCAATATAGGTGAAGCAGAACATACTTCGTTAGATAGCTGGAATATAATGATAGTGACCTGACATCACGGATAGAAGTTTAAAGAAAAAAGGATAGAAAAGAAAAAGAAGTCTCTGATGTTTTAATGCAAGAGAAAAATTATCTCAGCACATTAATTCAACAGATATAATGCCTGAAGAAGAATCATTGGTAAAAAAAATCAATAAACATAATGTCTGAAAAAGACTCAGTTGTAAAATTCAATAGTCGTAATGCTTGAATACTCATTTGTAAAATGCAATAGACATAATGCCTGAATAATCAGTAGTAAAATTAAATAGACGTAATGCCCGAAGCAGACTCAGTTGTAAACTTCAATAGCCATAACGCCATTGGAAGACTCAGAAGACGCCATAGGAAGACTCAGTTGTAAACTTCAATAGCCATAACGCCATAGGAAGACTCAGTTGTAAACTTCAATAGCCATAACGCCATAGGAAGACTCAGTTGTAAAATTCAAGAGACGTAAAGTCTGAATACTTAGTTGTAAAATTAAATAGACGTGATACCCGAAGAAGGCTCAATTGTAAAATTCAATATATATATATATATATATATATATATATATATATATATATATATATATATATATATATATATATATATATAAAATGCCAAAGGAAGACCCAGTTGTAAAATTCAATGTCTGAATACTCACCGCCCTGATAGCCTTAGTTAATAGAGCATCAGCCTCGGATGCAGGAGGTCGCGGGTTCGAACCCAGGCCGAGTTATACCATAGACTTAAAAAAATGGTACAAGCAGCTGCTTCGCTTGGCGCTCAGCATCAAAGGGTAGTGTTAAGACTAGTCGGCCTGGTGTCTGGATAATGTGACTCTGTGGGACAATGATACTACATGTCTGCCCCAATGCTAGACATCACTATAAACCGCCAGACAGTAGACATCGTAGCGATATGACTTCTTCGTTAGAAATCCAATCTATCATGGCCAATGAAAAGTCCTGAATTTTGGTTATAGTGACTTTGACAGTATCAAAATATCCGTGTGCGAATTGTGCCGCGGACATTTGTACTCTTTGTCTGCCAGAGTGTACGTTATCATCTGGCTTATCCATTAAGTTTGAAATAGCCAAAAATACTTCATCAATAAAGTCAATACACTGCATCCCTGAAACATTTAATTTGTGATGCATCGAGAAAAAAAAAAAAAAAAAAAATGATAAATCATTATTCTAGTGTTCGCCCCCGCATTTTGAGCTCCTCTAAAACTGTTGCATTTTTCATTATGTGTCGTTATACCAATACAGAAGTGGATTCGTTCGTTCGATTGCGAGATAAGCGATTGGTCCACTACCAAGAATGATTTCTTCATATAGTGTTTCACTTTAGCTATATTATCCCCTAGAAATATTTTTTTCGTACTTTATTCATAAGACTCACTGCAATAGTCAAAGCCATTCGTGTTTTAGTGATGGACTCAATGTGCACGCTCTATTAATTGTACTTAGTCTCACAGCTTTGTCTCCTTAAGTTACGCTTCCAGATCACACGATGCTTACTTGGCGAAGATATAAAATATCTCCAGTGTGAGCTGCAACTATGGATCTGATTTGTACGCATGATAACCCCATTTCAAGTCTTGTGAAAGACATGCGTGCGGTTTAGTATGGAATTGCTATGTACGCAGGATAACCCACTTTCTAGCCCATTTTATGACACGCTGTGATCTGTAACCATGGACCAACTTTCTAGTCTTTCTAGCTGTAAATACAAATTTGATTTTTACGTAACGATAACCCACTTTGTAACCTTTCGTATGCTTGTGTAATACTTTAAGGGCACTTGCACTTATAGAGTCAAGTTCCATATTTGTGTGACCAAAGGGATTCTTAGTACATATGACCAAAGGTACTTTTAGTGGGGGAAAAACTAAAATATATAGCTGTACCAATATCAGGGTTTCTAACTAGTAATATATTTGGTGTGTGAGGTAAATATGGGAATTTCAGAGATAGATGTGAGGGAAGCAATGATAAATGTGGGTAACTAAGTCAGCATTATATAAACTAATGTTAAGTTGGGCGTGAGAACATAACAATAGCAAGTCAAGCTTTGGGGTTTCGGGAAGGCTTTGAAAAATCTAGGTAAACAGGTCAGCACCATGACATATCTGGATAAATGGGTCATATTCCTGCTGTTTTAGTTACGATATGATCTGGGAGGAAGGGAGCTTCATTCATCTAGTAATGGTTGGCCAATCATATACAGTATGTGGGAAAAGGGCGTGGGATTACGATATATATATATATATATATATATATATATATATATAGAGAGAGAGAGAGAGAGAGAGAGGAGAGAGGAGAGAGAGAGAGAGGAGAGAGAGAGAGAGAGAGAGAGAGAGATGGTATAGTGAAGGGGCAGAAAGCAGATGAAAGCAGATGGCAGAGAAAGAAAAAGGGACAGCAGAGATAAGATGTAGTTGGAGATAAGAATGAGACAGAGATAAGATGGGGAGTTAAAAGAGTGGACAAATATAGTGAGAAACAATGTAGATAAACGTTAGTGTAGAATTTGGAGAGATGGACAGAACTAGTGTGTATATTGGAAATAAACAGTAGATTATACAATATGACTTAGTGTTTTAATTTGTATACCACTGGTCCCCACCTCACCCCGAAGTCAACAGAAAGACCCAACAGGTCAAACAGACCACACTTAACGGGTCAGATGTGTCTCTGCATTCTTCTGTGGTGTTTCTCTTTTATCTCCCATCGCCGAGTGGTCTAAAGCGCTCACCGTTACGGATCATTACCATCTCACCTCTGTCTATGTGGGTTCGAGTCTCGGGTTCGGCCAGTGTGGGTACGTAAGAAAAGTTGCCAGTGGCTTGTCGTGTGTTGGTGTTTCTTTCCCGGGTTTTCCCGGGTTCTTCCTCCACCATTTATGCTGGCCGCCATGTAAAGCCTATCTTGTGCTGAAAAATGGCGTTAAACCCTACAACAACAAGAACATCATCTCCCTTCCACAGTTTGCTTACTGCAATATCAAGTCATCTTCATCGCAGTGTCCCTCTCTCTCTAACACACACACACACACACACACACACACACACACACACACACATAGTTTGCTCACATTTTAGCTTGTGTTTGCTTGTATTCCATTTAGAAAAAAATCCATTACTGTATACATGTGTAAAACATCGCCAAATCAAGCGCACCCAAATAACACATTTTACAAAACTCGCGGGGTCTTGCGGTACATATGTACTAAACGTTTTCTTTCACACGCACTTATGGTTGTATAACCGCTCTTTTATCCCGTCTGTTGTGACGTTTGATCAATTTGCCATGGGATCATAAGCATGTAAATCTCATGTATTTGTTGTATTTAAGATCATATTCATATAAATATTCAATAATGTTGGTCTTCAGGGCATATGGCAGAGGTTGACAACAACTGTAATCAGCTCACCCTCTCTGTACGAAAGACTACGACACCATAGTTTCAGACAGGAGGGGAGAATCTCTCTCTCTCTCTCTCTCTCTCTCTCTCTCTCTATATATATATATATATATAGACACACACACACCCACCCTGATCCATTAAGAGCTCATCAGGACAACGATGGCCACATGGTGCCAAATACCAATTAAATAAACATTTGTAAACTTGTGAAAATGTATTACACATCAACCTTAGGTTAACAAAGTAGCCGGCAGAGTTAACAAAGATACCGAAAGAGTGAAAAAATGATGAAAAGAAAGGAAAGTTGGAGGGCTTAAAGCAGAGTTTAAAAACAGCTGTACTCAGCACACCCTCTGCGAAAGACTAAGGCACGATACATACAGGAGAATATATACATCAGTACAATGATGGCCACATGGTGCCAAATGCAAATTAAATAAAAATGTGTAAAGGTGTGAAAATAAATTGCACATATACTTTAGGTCAACAAAGAGAGGGAAAGAGTAAACAAAAAAGAAAGTTGGAACAATCTCAAAGGTTCGTATGTTGTGCTTTAAAGAATATCACTTAAGATGCGGATCCTTAGAATCATGCCCTAGAAATCTTTTCGTGAAATCCGCTTTTTACATGTAATGTTTGTTTTCCTATTGTCATTATGAGTGAATATTCATTTTGAAAACGTAATAGCACAGTTAAACTGTCTGAAATGTTCCGGCTATTAAACACTCACTTGTCTTAAATAGTCACGCTTTCTTACCGAATTATGATGGATATGAATCTTGCCTAAGCAATCATCCATCTTAGGAGGACATCTAATTTAAATACTTCTAACATGTGGTTGCTTAAGAGAGGTTTTCACGACTGTAATAGAAATTTTCGCACATTTTATTTATTAACTACACTATCCTCGATGGCCGAATGGTCTAAAGCGGTCCTTTGCAGATTACATCTATCCTCGATGGCCGAATGGTCTAAGGCGGTCATCTGCAGATTACATCTGTCCTCGATGGCCGAATGGTCTAAGGCGGCCTTTTGCAAATTACATCTGTCCTCGTTCGTTCGATGGCCGAATGGTCTAAGGCGGTCATTTGCAGATTACATCTGTCCTCGTTCGTTCTAGTCTAGGCTCATTCGACGCGGATAGTCCTATAATGTACGACGTATCACATGATATTATTGTTTTGGTGCTACGTCTCACTGCCTAAATAACGGCCTTGTGTAGCGTGTTTCCGAGTCGATTGGCGCGAAAACGACAGGTCAAATTTTCAGGAATATCTCACACGTTTGGCAGCCCATTTCGACATTCCTTCGCGGATTTAAATCTAATTGATTATACTTACTTTTTGCTGTCTTTATCCTGATATAATCAAAATCTGACAGTAGCGAATGGACGCAATTTTATCTTTCATTCAGCTGGATGGAATCCGATGGAAGCATGGAATGCCGAAATCGGATTAGATGAAAGAATGTTTCTTTAACGAAACAAAAAAAAATATACTAACACTGAAAAAAGCGTTTAGATAGCTTCGTTTAGTTTAAGATATTTATCATCCTTTTAACCAAACCATCACGCTGGTGGACCTTTACATATTTAGAGTTGTATTCTCGGTGGCGGGGGAGAGAGTTGTCTTTTGAACTAGGATTTAAAAAAAAAAAAAAACAAAAAAAAAACAAACTATTTTTTACCTGATTATTTTTACAATTAATGCTTATAATGTGTTTACAGTTGTTTTGTTTAACTGCCAATTACAGCAATCCTAGATGTTTAAGGGCCGGAAATTTTGTTTCAAAGATTCGCAGGCTCCCAGTCTCACCCATATTAAATGTTTATAGACAGACATACGGATGCATCTGAATGAATATTCTCCCCCCGACGACTGCTTTCCAAACAAAAGCATGGAGATAAAATTCCCCGTTTTATCCACCCCCTTTTCTAGTCATACGGAAACACATAACTGACCAACCGTTAAATATTCCGGGGTGGGGCGAGGATTTGAGTAGTTAAAGTACGTTTTATGAAGAAAACGAAACGACGATCTAACCCCTAGTTAGCCTCCCCCAAAAATGTCTAGTTCTCATTTGTAGAACAATTATTATTTTAAAAATCTTTTGAGGTTAAAAGAAAAGAAAAGAAAAAAGACCCACAAAAACCCCCAAATAAAACTAAACTCCAACCCCCCCAACAAACAAACATCAACACCTTGTTCGAAAGCAGATCCAGAATCCGCCTCCCTCAGCTAGTCGCTAAACATTAATTGAGCTGCGCACGTGAGGGCAATAGAGTACAAATTTCGGTTGAAATCTAGGTCACATATAAACATTGTTATGAAACGCTTTATCTTTTGCTTTCATCTGGGTTACCATTCACTTAGGGTCAAAGCTCTGTGGCCCCGGCCTCAGCATGCGCAAAATCAATGGGGCCAATATTTACTCGCACGATTTATCTCAATTTCAATACCTTTGTTTACTACGGAATAGTGGTTTACAACTGAAGCGTTCAGGCGGCTTTAGCTGATACCGACTGGGTCCTGATAATATCTCATATGAAGTGGAATGTGTACATTTAAGTCTACAAAGATACACGTGACCGCTGTTTTATAACCATAAAGGCGTGACAGACACATATAAAAGTGTTGTTTCCCTTCGTTAAATCAGAACAAAATACGATCAGGAAAACTTGCTGTATCTGCTGAAAGGGAATTTGGGAATCTCTCCAGTCAGGTACGTGCACTGTTGCTTGTCTGTTGTTGTTGTTGTTGTTGTTATAGGGTTTAACGCCATTTTTCAGCACAAGATAGGCTATACATGGCGGCCAGTATTAATGTGCTTGTCTGTCATTCTGTCTGTACAGATCTTACCTACCGACCTAATTATTCATCCGGCTAGCCCTTTTTTTGTGCTAAATTTTATGTACAGGCTTATATCGTTACTGGATATTATTAAATATTAGATTTGCATATGATGTATAAATTCATAACTGCCCTTGCTTAATTTTTTAATCTTCCGCTCGATAACGTTTGAAGGACTGACTGAAATAAAACTAAATTTGGTATAAATCATAATTTTAAGAGAATAACGTCTTGTTTGAATTTTTCTTTTCTTCGCCGAAGTTTGACCATGGTTATTGTTTGCCTCTGCTCTTGTTTCTTGAACATTTTCTAAATTATACATTTCCTTCTGGTGTATTCGTATCGTGGGGGTATAATTCTGGTGAATTCAAATCGTGTACGGATGTTTCTAGTGTATTCAGATCGTGTGGGGACATTTCTGGTGTAATCATTTTTTATGGAGACATTTCTGGTGTATTCATGTAATGTGGGGACATTTCAGGTCTGTTCTTATTGTCTTTGGACAATTATGGTCTATTCTTATTGCCTGGAGATAATTATGGTGTATTTATATTTTGTGGAAACATTTCTGGTCTATTCATATTGCCTGGGGACATTTCTGGTGTAATCACATCTTGTGTAGACATTTCTGGCGTATTCTACGGTTGCAATAAGTTCTCTTTTTCCCGGGTATGTCCTCCATTTTGGTCCTTAAATCTATAGAGATAAATCACACAGATACACCCACTCTCCGGAGTGTCCTCCTATTTTGAAAGTTTAATGATGGTAACCAATGTGCATATCGAGTATGGGGCATTTCCGGTGTATTCATTGCGCTAAGATGTCTGCATTGTGGCAGTTTATAGTGATCTCTAGCACAGGGGCATCATGCAGCAGACATGTAGCATCATGTCCCACCCAGTCACATTATCCAGGCACCACGCGGACCAGTCCTAACACTAACCTCTTAATGCAGAGCGCCAAGCGAGGCAGCTGCTAGTACCATTTTAATAAATCTTTGTTATGACACAGCCGTGGTTCGAATCCGCGACCTCCCACATCCGAGGCGGACACATTAACCACTTAGGCCACCGGAGCGGTCGATTCATGACTTATGGAGATATCACTAGTTGTAGAATCTGCAGTGATATTAGACATGTTGTCTTCAAAATAATAAAGCGTGTCTAGATAGAAGGAAAGAAATACAATTTATCACAAAACAAATACTATCACTTGGCAGCATGCGTAGACAGACTCTTCAAACGCTGACAAAAGTACCCTTAACAAAGTCACCGTACTTAGCCATTTGGCACATTTAAAACTTCACTGACAACTGTCTTACTTTAAGTGTTATCTTTGAAATAATTATGGGAATTTCTTGGAGTTTTTCTTAAATATTCATAATGCACAGCGCCCATATGAAATTACCAGCCAATCACTATAGCTCAAGGGGTGGGGGTAATTTGTGCATATGACGTCACTGTTGTGCGATTGATGTTATTGGCTAACCAGTTTTACGTTTTGAGGTTGTCTTTTTTTGTGTGTAATATTTGGTTAACCAATCGGAATACAGACATTTTTCTGGTTATAATATTCGCCTACACTTCTGGCAGTCTGTACTCACCCCCACCCCAGCAATTTTAAATCGAATAGCAACACAAAACTTAGTAATTACAAAATGTACCAAAGACTGATACAGTTAACAGTCATTAGTGACATTTATATCAAAACATTAAAATAACAAGAACAGAACAACACCAAGACAAAAAAAACCTTTATAGGATTAAATTGTCAAAATTATTCTTGACTCTCATGTCCTCCCCAACTCTGGCATTTTCCTAGTAGAGGCCAAGAGGGCGATACTTAATTTTCAGAGGAAGCGGGATGGGTGGGGATTTTCTTTTCATCTAGGACACAAGAGTATTTTACTCAAGTTATTTGGCGGAAAAGTATTTTTTTCAAGTTATTTGGCGCGAAACAAGACCCCTACACGCCCTCGTCTCCCCCCCCCCCCATTAAAAGTACTTAACTGACCGGTCCCTTGAGTCCTCACAGCAGTTAAAATACTTGTAACGCTATAGTAACCTCATGCTACCTCTGTTTATGTATGTTCTAGTACAATGATTGATTTGATTTTTATGTATTTATTAGTTTATTCGTTTATTTATTTATTTATTTTACAGGAGATTTAATATTACTATCCGTGATGCCTGCATCAGAAAGACACCATAAATCTGGGTTTATTGCCTTAATTTTGGCATGTGTGGCAATCTTCATCCTTACGTTGGTCTTCAATGGACTTGCTGGAAAAGCTGGAGGTAAAAATTGTATTCTTTCTTGCCCCTTACGTTATTACTTTTAGTAACATATCAGGATAACGGATCATTGGTTAAAACACTGAAAGTTATAATCTCATTATTTCTTGCCCGTTAAGAAAACATTTCTAGCAAAATATCAATATAATGGACCACAGATTAAGACTATTTCTTTTTAAGGACCATACAGTTTCATACTTTTCACTAAAAAGGGGTTTTATTTTCCACCGAGTGTTTGAAAGATTGACAGATCAGTCACTGTCAATTCGTACTGAGAAAGGCAATAACGCAATAACAAAAGATACACTTTTTAATCCAAGAATCATCCGTAACGCTATATCATGACATTGTTTAAATTATGGTGTGTGCAAACCTAAATCATGGAGTTATATTAATTTTAATTTTTCTTAATATCCTGACTTAGCATTCGAAATATAACGTCTAATACGCCTTAAAGCTACTTTCAGTTTTTCCTATAAACCACAGTATCATTGTGAAAGTGTATGGAACAAACTGTAATCTCTGCACACAGAAGATATTACATTATATTTCAAGGCGTAACATATTCTGTCATCAAAGTACATATGGGGCAGCACTTTGACTAACATTCCTGACAAAATTGCCAAGTTTCTATCCCCCACCCCTACAACACAGGAGAACACATAGACTAACAAACAAACAAAAGACCCCCTCCAATACACTACAAATAAAACAGTATAATGGAGGTACCAACTTCAGATTATGTGTGTGTGTGTGTGTGTGTGTGTGTGTGTGTGTGAGAGAGAGAGAGAGAGAGAGAGAGAGAGAGATCGAGATCATGTGCTCTGTTTCTGTTAACATATGTTCAAACAAAAATAAAAAAAACACCCCGCACACCTCAAAATACCAAATACATTACAAATGAAACAGTATAATGGATATAAGAACTTTAGATTATGATCTGTGTGTTTGTGTGTGTGTGTGTGTGTGTGTGTGTGTGTGAGAGAGAGAGAGAGAGAGAGAGAGAGAGAGAGAGAGAGAGAGAGAGAGAGAGAATATGTGCTCTGTTAGCGTTTGTTCCAGACACATTGTACATGTTAAATAGAATCTTTCGTCTTTCAGCTGTATTTCAAAGTTCCACTGGCGACCTCTCAGACAAGTACTATCTCAATATCACCCCTGCCGGATGGACATTCAGCATTTGGGGCTTCATCTACACTTGGCAGGCGCTCTGGTTGTTGTACAGTGCCGTTCTTATCTTCCGTAAGACTGATATGGGTCCGGCCTACCTCAACCCCGAGGTTCTTCCACCCACCTTATTCATTGTGTACTTTATCAATCTCGGACTTAATATTGCCTGGTTGTTTCTCTGGGACCGGGAAATTATTGCCGCAGCATTTCCTGTTTTATTTTTGACGGCGTTTACACTTTATATTTGCCTTTTCTTGGTGTATCGTTCAACGGATAAGTACGCCACTGCCCTCATCAAGGAAAACCGGAAATACGACGTCTGGCTTGTGCGACTATTGGTTCATAACGGTCTCGCCATCTATGCCACGTGGACTTCGATAGCTACCCTCTTGAACTTGGCACATACGATTGCTTACAAATCATTGACTTCAATCGACCAAAATGAAGCCTCGACTGTCGTGCTAAGCATCCTTAGTGCAGAGATAGTGGCATTCTATTTTACAGATATATTCTTTCTTGATCGTTATTCTAGATACACGTTCACGCCTTACATTGTTCTAATTGTCGCTCTTTCTGGAAGTGTTGCGAAGAATTACACTTATGGTACTAGAAACTCCATATTTACTGCTGTTTTACTAGCTCTTGCCATAGCAATGGGTATTGTGAAAGTAGTTGTGTTGTTTTGGCGTCACGTAACAAAACCGATTTATGACACCAAGATATCTGAGGAGGTAAAGAGCACACATCCCCATGGAACAGTTGAACTTTGAAACATTACAAATAGTAAAACAACTTCCATATGGACAGTTGAACTTTGAAACAGAACATCAGAATAGAAATCACCAACAAACATGAGTAGATGTGAACGTTTTGAAGTAATCGTCAAAAGCACGATTAGATACACAACTTTTTGATGTTGCCTTAGTTGCACATGAGTTGCACTTATATTACAAAATTACTGTAAAGAGTTCTGAGAGAGAGAGAGAGAGAGAGAGAGAGAGAGAGAGAGAGAGAGAACATGCCCCTCAAAAACCACGAATATCAAAAATACCCGTTAAGGGTGAACATCACATTCTTAAAATTAATATGAACATGTTATATATAAAGAAGACAGATTTCCGTTGTCCTTTCTCGTTGTTTATGTTTCCTATGCTCCCTCCTGCATTCTATAGGAAGATTAATGAAGGCATGCGTCACTATGCCTCCATGCGTATTGTACTCGCCACCGACTGGGAACAGGATCGAACTGCAGTATGAGATTAGCGGTGATCAGCTACCGTGGTGTATCCATGGGCAAGTCACTTTTCTGCATTCGTCTCTACACTAAATAATCTGCATGGCCAAATACAGCTCCGGTAGATAAATGTGAAATTCCAACAGTTTCTACAGTATGCGCACACTTCCCCGTTTCGAGGACAAAAAATATGCACACAACTTAGTGATTTCATTCATCAATTTATGATTTCTAACCTGATGATGCCAGGGGTCCCAAACACCGCCAACGTGTTGGCTTTCGAACTAAACGGGAGTTTTCTTGTTAGTAATGCGGTCGTCAAATTTGCTTCGGCGATTCTATGTTTTCAAGAAACAGATGTGACGTAGTTCACTGTCTTTGATGTTCTCAGTAATTCCATAAAATCTCGATTTAAATCTCTTTGAACATATGTATATACGAGTGTTCCTCCGTTTTATTTGTTTAGAAATATTACAACTGGACATTGCTAATACCGAATGCAGACGGGACAGTTTCCACTGAAATGGACGTGTGCTTGTTAACATCGAGAGCTTCCGTTTTGTTTGGAAGGCCAAATGTTTTACAGTGCTTGGACCCCTCTCCCCCCGGGCCTGGAAACAGTCAGGTTAGATATTATAAATCGATGAACGGAATAACTAAGTTATGTGATTTTTTTTTATATATCCTTGATGCTTTTCGTTTCTTAAAATCGGTGTGTTTGAGTGGGGTAAGATGGGGGTGGGTGGGGTGGGGTGGTGGTGGGGTGGGGTGGTGGTGGTGGTGGTGGGTGTACACACATAGAGAGTGTGCGAATACTGCTGTGCCATGAATATTTTTCTTGTCCATAACTAGATTCAATTTCAGTGATTCACATGCAAACGATAGCTGATTTAGAGTATTAATAAAATAATACGTGATAAATACAACACATAAACAAATACAAGAGATTGATATAGTTGACCGATACAATTACGGCGTGGGTTCAATCTTACCTTCAAAAGAAAATAAGTAAAATGGACACCAGCAACAGCTTTGAAGGAACTTTACATAGGAATCAAATGACTTGTCCAAACGCTGTTGTTGGCTACGTCATGTAAGTGATGACGTCATACAACACGTCAGAGTATCGATGTTGCAATCAAAAGCAAGAAGCTACTTTGCCATAATCTATCGTCAGAGAGCATACGTATTATAAAAGGTGGCGATTTCTCACATTCCTTTGTGTGAATGGCCGTCTTTGTTAGTTAGAACACCACTAGGAGGTATCTATTTCTCACATTCCTTTGTGTGAATGGCCGTCTTTGTTAGTTAGAACACCACTAGGAGGTATCTATTTCTCACATTCCTTTGTGTGAATGGCCGTCTTTGTTAGTTAGAACACCACTAGGAGGTATCTATTTCTCACATTCCTTTGTGTGAATGGCCGTCTTTGTTAGTTAGAACACCACTAGGAGGTATATATTTCTGACATTCCTATGTATATTCCCATTTACCAAATATCCGACACTTCTTAAACTGCCCTCCCATCCAACCCAACCGTAGAGGACCATTCAGTGTAGAAGCGTTTCAAAGAAAATCAGTATAGGTTTGAAAATAATAATTAAAAAAAAATCAGAAAATCAGTAGGCATAGAAAAATTCGATGTATCTCTAATATTCATGATTTTTTTTTTTTTAAATGGTGTATGAGAAAGGTCAAAACTAACGATAACGTTGCAACGCTATCCAAAATACCGTTGTCCATAACGCTATCTAAAATACCGTTGTCCATAACGCTATCCAGCTATCGTTTGTACGGGAAATTTTGTTGCTGTAATGATAGCATTGCAGCGGGAGTGGTGTCGATTGCAACATGCAGGGATATCGTATACTGTTTCATCGATATATCGATTTATTGTATATTTCATAATGATATATTGAAATATATCAGTAGGAGAAAATAAATTGCCAACGTGACAGTATCACTTTTGTAACTACTTTTTCCCATTTATGAAATATATTTACCCTTATATATATTCTTCATACTTGTATTTCCATATTTAGACACATTTCATTTTTTCTTCATCTTTTCCTTTTTTCTCTTCCACCCTCCGCCCTTTCTCTCCCTTTCAGGATGAATAGATCTTAAAATCTGTAAAGATTGTTGAACAACTAGAATACATCATGCAGTCAATGAAAAGGCGCCGTCTAGCATAAGCAACAATGAACTCCAAACAAGCTAAAGCTGATTTGAAGCTTTTTTTTTTTTTTTTTTTTTTTAATAATTAGTTTTTTACATGAATCATGCAAATTGTCATATCCACATAAATCATGCAAATTTTCATTTCCACATAAATCATTCAATTTTTCATTCCCACAAATAATGCAAATTGTCAGTGACGGAACTTTCACGCATAATGGCTGGTCGACATAATTTCGTGCATGGAAAATAAGCTTGTCACTCAATTTTCGATTTTTAATAAAACCAGAATGGCATATCCTTGATTAAAGCACATGTTTTGTGTCAGCATTTCTTATTTAAATTAGGTAATTACATTTTAATGTAACAGTTGAATACAATGACGTCAAAATACACTGCCGTAGTACTTTAAAAAAAATTCAAAAATATACTGTATGCAGTATTTACTTGATTTAAAATTAAGGACAAGGAAGTTGTTGGCTAAAATTACCGTCCCCCAAACAATCGTAAACATTGATCACATACATTTCATATTAACAAGCTCCAAAACAATATTATCCAGCAGTAAGTGGGAGGAATAAAAAAAATAAACAAATAAGTAAATTAACGTCACAAGTAGAATATCAAGACTGGGTGAGGATGAATAAGACCTCACGGCATGCTTTCTTGCATCCCACATTGTCCAAGTCCGAGTCCGGGACTAGAACCCACGCGGACAGATATGAGGTGACAGTGGTCCGTAAATGTGGGCGCTCTTGACCACTTGGCCACCAGTTTACCACTACGCCGCTAGGTTAGTTTGTTCGACAAGCACTATCTAATCCAACGGTCGCATTGGGCTTCGGAAAGGTGTACAAATACTCCAGCTATCGCCTCGGGGACTTTATTTTAGTTGAGAAAAAGAGCATCTTTCCTGTACACTCTCCCCAATACCAATATTTATTTCTTTCGCCCCTTTTCCTTTTACTTGAGCTATCATCGCGTTGATTTTCATGAATATTTCTTAGAAACGGATATCACTCCATCACGTAATCAGTGATGTTTCCTAACATATATCCAATGATTTAATTGGAATTTGGTAATATGTACTGCTACAAATTGCTCAACAGAACTACGCCAATAGCGAAGTTGTTACATTGTATTAGAAGTGGTCCATGATAAACAAAACGAATTCACACTTTCTTCAAAGCATACCAAGCGTAAGGGAAATAACTCTTGCTTCGGTAATCAACTATGCTACAAAACGTGTTCTGCAAGGTAATTATTGATACTTGCTGCTTCATTTCTATAATACGACAGCGCCTCTGTGATAGACCTTATTATCATGTTTGGATTATGGTGGCTTTCGTACATAAGTACATGTGCCACATTGTGTGATAGACCAAGTTGAACTTCACTTTTATAGATTACACATGACTGGTGGCGCCACCAGCAATGTCAAAAGGCCAAGAACAAACACGTTGGTCTAGACAGCATAGCAGAAAACGGCAGCGTGAGGTATCTCTCTCTGTCTCTGTCTGTCTGTCTGTCTGTCTCTCTCTCTCTCTCTCTCTCTCTCTCTCTCCTGATGCTGTTTGAATCGGTCACACACAAACATACAAATAATGAAGTGATAAAATCTTGGTCTTAGGTGCATAACTAACCGTATTAGCTGTTGAGTTGGTGCGTGTCGAAGCGTTATGGGCCTCGAACCGATCTGCATTTTCATGGAAGAAAGAATGGTTAAGTTCTTGGCGCCTGACCGACTGATCTATGGCGTTCGCTTTAAAATATCACTGACATCTCACCATTGTCAGCGTGGATTCGAGTCTGGTCTTACATAGATACGCAAGAAAGCTTTCCGTGGTCGTTTATTTTTCTTCTAATTTTAAACCGTTAAACCCAGAAAACCACAAACTTTTTGTTAGGAAATTGTCGAGGTGAATCATGTGTAGGACGTGTTTGGGCAGACATTAGCATTAAGGTATGCTAATGATTTTATTAGAATGATCATACAATGATGATGATGATGATGATGATGATGATGATGATGATTACTACGTAAAGCAAGATATAAGCATTAACATTAGTATGCAGTAAACCCCTCTGTTTAACATCTCTTTTTCTTGCGCTCGACCTTGCTGCACGATCGGGACATGTATTTACGCATGTATGTAATGTGTATGCATGCTTGCAAGTAGGTAGGTAAATTTTTCGTTCACTTCTATATTCATTAAATTGCACTGAATTTCGACGACTCGTTGTATGTAGTCTAAATTTCACGAGATCGTTCGTGAATGGTTAGGCTTAATTCAGGTCAGTGAAATCTAGCAGCTCAAATCAATGGTTGAAACGTTTGACGTATTATCACCCGATATTAGGAGACGAGTCATTTATAAAATCTGCAAGCTACAGCTTGTACAAGTACCACTTCTGCGAATTGTTAAAGTTATAAAATTTAAATATAGACAGACACATATCTTCCATTTCCTTCCAATGTGTTAATATAGAACCTAGATAATCAGTGAATATAAATCTGAGCACAGCAAAATGTACTCAACTTGTATCATTTTCATAGATACAGGGGTTGCGATAGGAATTTCTCTACTTGACTGAGATTTTAATTTTGTTACATTTTAAATGAAGATATATTCCCCTAAAAATAAATAAATAAATAAATAAATAAATCATGGGGAAAAACCTGTCAGGTGACCGTGTTATCAGTGTAGAAAATGACCCATGTACTTAGTAGGCAGAAAAAAAAAAAATATTCTAGTTGTAAAGAAATTTTGTTCTCAATACACCAATCACCTTTCAGTGATTGGCCCCTAAGTAGCCTCTTTAAGAATGTTCTACAGATGCCATTTAAAAAAAATAAATAAATTTTTTTTAGCTCTTTCGACATTCTTGGAAGTGTATACTTTCGATTTCAATGGTATTGGGGGAGGTAACTCTTGAAAGTACTATTCAAAGTTTTTATGGAATTGTCTGCAAATGTACCAGAGTGTTAAGAAAGACCTGTTTATGTTTATTTTGTGTACCAGTACAACTGCTGCTGCCAGTACTGTTGCTACTACTACTATTACCAAAATTTATGTAAACCCCGAAAACCAGGACGAATACAGTAACAGCCACCAATGCTAAAATTCTTATATTTTTACCCAATTCCAAGCACAGGGGCTCGTATCGTTGCTTACAGTTTACCTGTCATACATGTACTATATAATAAATACAAGTTGTAGTTATTATATAGTACATGTATGACAGGTAAATTGTAAGCAACGATACGAGCGCCTGTGATTCCAAGTAGTTTACATGTGTATACTTACTTATATGTGTATTATATTAACGTGACTTTGTCATGTGAAAGAAACTTACTAAAGGATATAGACTTTGCATTGTGTTGAAATCTCCTCATAATACCAGGATGTTATACATATCAAATAACTGCATACGATCATGGGCGCCCGCAGCATGGGTCAAGGGGGGTCACGTGACCCCCCTCGAAATCATAATATATATATATATATATATATATATATATATATATATATATATATATATATATATTTATACCGACAAGTTTAATCATGCAAATGAAGCTGAAAATGTGTCACAAGATTCTGTTCAAAACACTTAATAAATATTAGCTTTAGTTTCAGATTGCTTCTTATACTAACTCTCCTGGCCGTGACTGACTGCCCCCCCATGAAAATCCTGATCCCTCCTTGTACAAAGTCCTGACCCTGTAAAAATCCTGCGGGCGCCCATGTATACGATGATGGTATTGTGTGGAACGTTGGGGCATGCTGTGGGATGGTCCTTGCACCTGAGAAATAGGTTTCGGGCATTGAGATCGTTTTCGAATGCGATATGCGTATTATGCATAGTAGAAGTGGTATGAGTAGTAGTGGCGGTGGCAGTAGTGGTTGTTGTTTTTTGTTTA